>JAPYYQ010003333.1:0-11895 GCA_030522585.1 Anagyrus pseudococci | reverse complement strand
ATTTGTAACATTGGAAGTATATCCGAGCAATGCTATTTGGGTATAGCAATTTTTACAATAGTAGATTGTAATTTTTACTAGAAACTTTTCTCAGTGTACTATTCTAAACATTATTCAACTCCGATGACTTCATTTGCCCATCGGTGGCTTCGCTAACTGACCGTCCGAATCTACCGTCCCAATATTCGACTCACCCTCGCCATGCGCTAATACAGTTTGTTGATGTAAAATAATTGGAAACCTCATATTTTCAAAAGATTTGTGCGCGTAAAGAGAATTGATCGTGAAAAAAGAAAGAAAACGCAGTAAAACGAAAATATCCTTCGGCAACAAATAAATTCTCGTAAAAAGAAGCAAAAGCTCTCGTTACACGCCCTATCCACAATCCTCGACGTTCAGATACGCACGCGAACGTCAAGCTTTGGAGAAAAGTACGGGGCCCGGTATTTCGTTTTCGGAGCCGTGTGTCACACATATAGGCTAGTACAAAGGAGAGCGCGCCCGCACATGGCGTCCACCAAGACAGACTTATTGCCGGATTAGCCAGACGGCACGAAAACACGTCACGGACTTTACAGCAAGTCCCGCACGGTGATATTTCATTTTCCCTTATAGCCCACACCCCCCTTACCCTATATACACTACGGTCTATCTAACCCACGCGCGCGCGCTCGCTCGCGTTCAAACGCCTCCGCACTACACTGCTAACGCTCGACGGCGCGAAAATAAATGCTTTCCCGATAATCGTCTTTATATATATATTTTTTTTCCGTCCTCTACAATTCCCGTCCCCTCCCTGAGCCCTCACGGTGTTTCGACAGCGCCACTCGGCTCCGAGCTCGTTCATCACCGCGTCACGCTCAGAGCGCGCTTGTTTTCCAGCCCCAGCGAAATAGGGGAGTAAAAAAATGTTCGCCACGCGAAAGAGAGGGCGAGAGAGAGAGGAAAGAGGGGGGGGGGAGGTTGCGCGCCGGTTTTCGCGAGCGCCGCACTTTTTCTTCCGGAGAGCCAGTCCTCCCACGCTCTCTCCACCTGCCCTCCTCCCCCCCCCTCGCAACCTTTCTCCTCTTGGCGCCGCCTCGGCTCGGATCGAAAGTGCCAGGTGTGCTTCGCGATCCGTCAGAACGGAATTAATATGCGCCGACGCGGCTTAGCCCGAAAAATTGCTGGCTCTGGACTTAATGCGGGATTAAGGGTCTCGGGCAGCCCCTGGTAATTCACTTTAAATAACGCGACGAGACTTTGCCGCTCGCCCGCTTTCTTTTTTGTTACTTTTTAGGTGCGCTTCTTTTTTTTTTTATCGTCTCTTGAATTTTTCGCCTTTGATGATTTCGAAATTTATTTAGCGCGATTTGAAGAGGCGCCCTCGTCAAAATTTCTCGGAGGCGAGAGTAAACAGTCGATGGCGATAAACAAACAATTGCCAGGGTATTTTTGAAGAGTTAAGCAAGCAGAGTAGTCGTTTAAATAGTAAATCCGTACTTTAAATTGCATTGTCGGATGGTTTGCCAAGCAAGTTGCGTTCGCCGGCTGGTGTTTGTTAAGTTTCTACGCGTGGTGATGAATTGAAAAGTCAAATTGATTGCGCGGACAAGTATAAATGCATTTTTCATAAGGATAAATAAAGTTTATTAAAGCTTTCATACAAACAGTAGCATACAGAACAAAAAAAAACCATTTTCGAACATAATTCAATAAAGTTATACGCAAGTCAGAACAACACATCATTTTACGAAACTAAGTATAAGTCTATACACACGAGCGAAAAATGTAGTTAACTCAATATAATCTTGACATTATTAGATCACGGGCAGAGGCTTAAGACACATTCGTTTTTCCACGGCAAAGTTGCGACGACATCAAACGCACGAGGCGAGAGAGCGAGTACGTTAGTAGCCCTCGATCCCTGGCACGAGCTTTAGCTTTCCGTCAAAAGTTGGACGTATTGCTGGCACATGATGATGGATGGCCAACTCCGAAAGCAGCAAACATTCCAGTCACGCTTGCACACTCTCTTCCAACGGCGCGCGACAAACACGCACGTTGGGATAGCGGGAACTGATTTCGAAAAACGTCTTAGTCACTGCCACTCGCCATTAATTTTGAACGCGCGACAACGCGATATTTCAATCGGACACTTTGAACAAGACGGACCAGCCGTGTCCGATGATCGTCCAGTCGATGAGCTAAAAGCGTAATCTGCCCTGGATACCGACCTGCGGCTCGACCCTTCTGCCGGGCATCTTCTGGATACCGCCGCCAGCCGAGATCTCACCCCTTTTGCCCTGGTAAATGTTGTGCTGGTAGTCGACTTTGTAGGATGGCCTGCGCTCCGGGCCGCTCATTGGTTTCTCGTAAGTCCCACTGATGCTTCCATGTCCTTTCTGGGGATTAGCCTCGCGTCTGAATCGCCATGTGCCCTGTACACCGACATGAGGTTCCCAACGCTGGCCAGGTAGTTTCTGGGCACCACCACCAGCGCTGATCTGACCGTTTTTTCCCTTCCATATGTTGTGTTGGTAGTCGATGTTGTAGGATGGTCGACGCTCGGGTCCGCTCATGGGTTTGTTTCCTGATATCGTGATGGAACCGCGATCCTGAGGATTAGCCTCACGTCTGAAACGCCATGTACCCTGAACTCCGACATGAGGCTGCCAACGTTGACCAGGTAGTTTCTGAGCACCACCTCCTGCGCTGATCTGGCCGTTTTTACCCTTCCATATGTTGTGCTGGTAGTCGATGTTGTAGGATGGTCGGCGCTCGGGTCCGCTCATGGGTTTGTTCCCCGATATCGTGATGGAACCGCGATCTTGGGGATTAGCTTCGCGACGGAAACGCCAAGTACCCTGAACTCCGACATGAGGCTCCCAACGTTGGCCAGGTAGCTTTTGGGCACCACCTCCAGCTGTAATTTGACCATTTCTTCCCTGCCAAATATTATGCTGATAGTCGATGTTGTAAGATGGACGTCTTTCTGGTCCACTTAGAGGTTGATTTCCGGAAATGGTGAGTGAGCCATGGTCTTGTGGATTAGCCTCGCGTCTGTATCGTGGTCGTGGCATTGTTGGACGATTCTACAACATTTGTTTTTTTGTTAACTTTTAACATCTACACCGATATCTTTGTTTCACATTGTACTTACGATTAACACGTCTGGTCGGAATGTTCCACGATTGAGAGTCGCGGATGCAACGAAAATGATCGCCGAGAAGGCGAGTAATACCAAGGTCACTTTCATTTTGGAGTATCTACAAAGTACACAATTATAAACGATCACGTAAAAACAATCGAAACTTTCGAACAGATACAATACCCCGATTTTTAAAAATAAATAAAACCAGTTTTAAACTTATATATATAGAGAGAGAGTTTAAAGTTAGAGAGGAAAGCTCACCTGAGAAATGTAACTCGATAGCGAGGCTTTCAAGTGGAACTGCGACATGTCGAGCTCGACACTGGAGGCTTTATATATGCAAGCGCATCTCGCGAATCTCTCTCCGGCTGGGAATCACCGGGAGCAGCTCGCTTGGGAATCACCACTGGCCCGCGCGCCGCCGCGCGAGGTCGAAGACCGTAAATAACCCGATACAAGGAAAGACAGTGCACACTGGGATCCCCCCGTGTCGGTCGTGTAACGATTGCAACTTTCGCGAGATGCAAGATCGACGCGCGAGTTGTTATACATTATCTAGGCGCTCACTCTTTCCTCCTCTGCACGTGTGACCTTGGAGCAGATAAGCAGCGCGAGAGTATATAAAAGCGAGAATTCATGAGTCACGAGATAAGCGGAAAATATCTTCCGGTTTTCGTAACTCGTGCTATAAACGCTTTTCCGAACGATAACTGACGTATTATGTTAATAATACGTCAGTTATCGTTGCTGCTCAGTGACTTCGGTTTTAATAAGCGAGAGAGACAATTGGTTTTGTAAAAAGTTTTAAATGAGTGAGTTAATAGCTACGGTATTTGTATGGGAGGATTTTTTTTTAATTTAAAAACTGCTTTTTATTCAAATGAAAAGCTAATATTATTTTAACGAAAGGTAATTAAAACGTAATAGATCGACGTAAGCTAGTTTATTAAGTACACCATTTCAAAAATCACGCTGAACTAATAATTCATCTTTTCCCGAAAGAAGAGGGAAAAAAATCTGAGAAAACTTGAAGATTCGTATAAAGTTGAAAAATATCGACTTTTCTACGAAGTAACTCGCAACATCAAAAGTCCCTCTCACGTCCGTCGTCAGTTTTTCGTATTTAATAAATAAAGTTTCTCGGAAAACTCAAATCGATCTTTCGAATCGAGCAATATCTCGAGAATCGAGGCAGAAAAAGAGAGCTTCCCTCCTTCTCTCGCGACTCCGCTTCTCTCACTTTTTTTTTTGTCTACTTTTTCAAGAGGTCGCCAAGAGAAGACCTTGCAACTCGATTTCTTTGAAAAATAGTAGACCGGCAACTTTCTTTTATCTTTAATTAACTTTTAAATGCATTAATAACATTCGTCGTCGACGGTGTGTCTCCGTCTCTCCTATCTCCGAGTGTTTATTCAAGCTCAAGAGACGGGCGACGATGATAGAGCAAATTTAAAAAATAAAAAAAAAAGAGTGCTTCGTTAAAGTAGAGCATGACCAAATAAATTTATGTGATAGCCTAAAGTACGAAAAGAAAGAACGGGAAAGAAACGAATTCGCAGTGATCGTGAAAAAAAAAGTTATTTTAACCATTAGCATAGTTTCCTCGATTCTCTCTCGTTCTCTCTCTCTTTCTCCCCAAGGATGATCTCATTAAAAAGATCTTCCCTCAAACTTCACCCTAAAAAGCCACGCGAAAAATTGATGAAATAAAAAGCTCGGGAGTCGCAAGTTGTAAAAAAAGAAAGAGAGAGAGAGAGAGAGAGAGAGAGAGAGAGCAGTCTCGCTCGATTTAAATGGGGGAGTAGAAAAATGTGAAGCGCTTGGAGGAAACGGAAAAACTACGAGGTACACACGCAGCTGGTCTGGGCACGAGAAAGAGAGAGAAAAAGGCGCGAGTCGGGGCTCTTGTGTAGCTCCTTGCGAAACTTTAATTGCTCTCGAGTCGGCTTTTGAAAAAAGCTTGTTCTCGAAAAATAAAGCGGAAAAAGACGCTGGCAGCAGCAGCAGCAGCAGACTTTTCGAGCTGCCGCGAAATTTCGCACGCGGCGGCAGCGGCTTTCCTTCTCCGGCTTACACCGGAGAGCGTGTAACGCGCGTTAGAGCTCCCCCTTATGCCCCGGCACTTTTTTTCAACCCCACCCCCTTCCCTCGGCCAACACCGCGCGCCACTACATACATCCTCTCTCACACCCCTCGGGCGCGCGCGCGTTCTTTTTCAATCTCTCGAAACTTGCATTTCTCGCGCATCCGCTTGCCTCGACATCTCACACATACACGCACACACACACACACAGAGGGGAGTGGTATTCGAGCAAGCCGACTCCCAGGAATTTATCGCACAAGTTTTCCTAGACCACCCCCGCGCGACCCCTCTCGTTGGTATTACACGGCTCGACGGTCGACGCGCTCTTGGATTTCGTCTCGTATTTCCAGTGCTTTTTTTACCCTCCCACGACCCAACCTACCTCGGCTGTTCCTTTATCATGCACGAAAAAGAGGGAGGGAGAGAGAGTTGGCCGTCTCATATGCATTCTCGTCCGCAGCTTGCCGAGTTTTTCCGGCCGGCAAGACCTTTTCCGCCGCTAAACCGTCGCTACGGGGGGCTATAAGGCTGCTGCGAATCCATCTTTTTTTTTCTAGGTTTTTTTTTTCTTATTTCGTAACTCCTGCAGTACCTCCTCCACGTCGTTTGTTCTCTTCCCCCCCCTCCTCGTGTTCTTTTTGCGGCTAAAAAGGTACAAGGCTCGCGTAGAGATCCACTCCCTCTCTGTCTTGTGCTTTTGCGATGCAAAGAAGAGAGAGAGAGAGAGTGGGACAGGAGAGAGGCTAGTATACGCGGGATACGTTATCTCCCGGCCAGAGGGACTGGGTGTGCCGAGTGAAAGGCAAGAGACTACTCCGGGGGATGCCATGTGCCCGCGAGTCGTTAATTACTCGATTCATAGCGACCACTTCCTCTAGCCTACCAAATTCATTACCGCACGGCCTAATGAGAAGCGACGACTGCACCGAGAGAGAGAGAGAGAGAGAGAGAGAGAGAGAGAGAGAGAAGAAGGGATGGAGGAAGCAGGGGGGGTTAAGAGCATACAGCGGGATTTCAGAATTCAATGAGCAGCGGGGAGAGCCAACCTCTCTCCCCCCCTATATACCTCGTTTTTAACGGAGCAGCCCCGCCAGCCGCGGCGCGCTACTTTCTTTGTCTTTGCATTCGTAATTGGTTCGGCTGCGCTGACTCGTGAATTATTGCTCGAGATTCTGCTACGGGGGAAGCGGCCCTGGTAGAAGAAGCCAACTTCTCTCCCAGAGCTTGCACCGCCAGACTGGAAATTTCGCGGACGCGCGAGCGCGAACTCTCTCTCCCCCCTTCATTAACTGGCTTCTTTAATAGTTATTTGACGCTGAGTTTATCGCGCGTTTTACAAACTCGACTTCTACCCTATACTCTACCCTCCCTCAACACCCCCACCACTGCCGCTGCATTAATTGCGGTTCTGTCGTGCTTTCTTAATTGCTTCTTTATTCTACTCGGTTTGAGATGTTTTTAAATGTTTATTCTTGCATTGTTTAGTTTTTTCTTTTTTAATTAAAATTAAAGGGACGCGTTTGGTGTAATGTGATGTCAAACGATCGATGAAATGCAAAATTAATAAGAGAGAGGAACAACACAATTGTTATACAGTTGGGAATTGAATGTTCTTTATGAATTATTAGGATAAACTGGAATGTCAGTAATGACCGATTCCAGAATATTCCCTTTGAATGGATACTAACACTATCGCTGGCTCATAAGCAGGGCTACAAGCCTACCCACTTGTAATTTCATGCTTCTCGTCTATGCGAGCCTTAAAGCAGTGTACACCGTACGCTTCTACTACATCAATGTTTACGTTCTCCCCCATCCTCGAACCCCTACATATACCCATCGGCCAAGAAATACCCAGCCTGAGCGTTCGCATCATGAGGGTATTACCAGCTGAAAAAGAGGGTAGGCCGGTGGAGAAGACCAAACGCGAAGAGGGCGCGCTTTATAGGAGACGCGGCGAGAGTAAGAAAAAATAATATGGGCACCGGCAATTTCGAAGCTCCCTCTCTGCGGCACGAGTGCAAAGCTCGCCCTCTCCTCACCCTCCGACCATTTCAATTTAACCGCTGGTGGCCCATCGGCGCGTTACGCAAACTCTTCCCCCCGCCCCTTCAGCGAGATTATTCCGCTGTACATCCGACGAAATGAAAAACTCCCTTCCACGCGCTCGCTCGAGCCCTCGTTCTCTCTCAAGGTAGAGCTTCAAAAGGCTTCGCGGAGGCCTGAAATCCGAACGATTTGTCCGACGCTCTCTCGAGTGTCCAATATTTTACGCGGATGAAGGACTCGGTAGAGGGAGAGAGAGAGAGCGAGGGAGGGGGATGTAATCATTATTTTCGAGTGCCTTTCATCTGGTAGTCGATATAATGGACAAAATTCAATGCTCGGCTTGTTAATGCGCGTACAGCTGTTGGGAGGTAATATGGGAACGGTGCTTTTTTTAACGAGCGTACGAAATATGTGTTTTTTCTCGAGTATGAATGCTGTTTTCTCTTTTATAGGCGAGGTTTGAGAGATTACCCGTTTTTTCAAATTGTTTATTAGTATCTAGAGAAACTTGTTTGGCGATCGAGGTAACTAGATTTTGAAGCTTGAAATTTTTTTGCACAAACATCGTTGGTTTTGGCGAAAGAAAATATTATGCTGCATAATTAAAGTGCGCACGGGTATATAAAAACGAAATACGCGGCTATCCCCTTTTCGTTCACCTTAACATCCGTTAAATTCAGTTAGCCTATCTCAACGTCAATCTCGACAGGGCAAGATACTTGTTTTTGATCAGGTCGAGTGCAAAGCTCGCGCTTATGCAATCTGCCTCTAACTCAAGCACGTAGGCCGGCTAAAGCCTAGCGCGAGAGGGCAGATTTGCTCTTGGCCCTCTTAAGCTGAAGTGAAGATGATCCGAGAAGCTCTCAAAACTACTCGCACACACGCTCTTACACGCATATACACGTATACAGCCATAAGAGCGTGAAACGCGCGCGCACGTCGTGGCTTCAATAACGCGGGGGCTATTGTCGGCTGACGGCCGGTCGAACAATGCGACGCGCTCGACAAAGCTATACCAGCACCAGCTGTTTTTTGCCTTCGCCAGCAGTAGCAGCAGCAGCTTTTACCGAACAAAAAGACCTCGTTGACGGCGGCGCAAGAGAGGAAGAGTGAAAAGGAGCACCGGCTCTGCGTGCGTGTGTGTGTGTATTGGCTTGAAAAAAAAAGAAGAAAAAAAAATCGAACCAACCCGTGTGGCTGTCTTTTGTACTCAGCGAGCTCTGACGCTAGCTACGCTAAGGAGCAATGGCGTTACGGGCTTCTCTGTTGAATTTCGTTTTGTTTGACAATTTCCCGTACGGCTACGCTCTACGCGAGCAATTATATACACGTATACGCCTATATATACGTAATCCATAATTGGCTCTGGACAAAAGACTCGGCGTTGCGCAATTAAATGCTGAATTTTCAATGCGTTTATACAGATCGTTAAATATAATATTTAAACAATCTCAGAATGTGTTCGTAGGTATACGTTGAATGAACAACATACTTCTATATTCTGACATGTCACGGGAAGCGTTATTAACGCCGACGTGAATAAATAACACGTCGTGAAAAAATTATCGATTCGCAATAACCCAAATAAACTGTATATTAAGTTCAAAGAAGATAAGAAATAAAAAATAAATAAATAAAAGATTATTTCAACAATTGCTCATACGTGCGTTTCTTGTTGCAGAACTAAATACGACATCAGCATCGGCGAGCGAGGACAGTGTGCTGCAGCCCGAGGCGGCCGCAAGCACAAATGAGGTGGCATCGTCAAAATCCGGAGAATTTGAGTCGGAGGAGGAGGAGGAGGAGGAGGAGGAGAACAACGACGACGACGACGAGGATGATGACGATGTTGACGACGTCGAGGACGAGGATACCGACGAGGACGTGCTGTACATGCGGGGCGCCTCGTTCACGATACACCTCGACCCGTCGGGCAGTAACGCGAGCTCGACGAACGACACGCGCCCCTCCTACGACGATGACACGAACGAGATACCCGACGATAGAATGGCCCCGACGCCCCAGGTATATCTCTATGTACATACGCCGCGTGTTTTCTATGATTTTGTATACGAATATATTACTGGGGATACATGTTTCGTTTAATGTATATACCGATTGAATAGATCGATATTAATACAAGCGAAAATAATGCGAATGTAATGTTGGATTTAAGCTCGTGGCGCGCGTGTGTGTACGCGAGGAAATTACGTTTGGAGATGTGTGTATGTTGACGGCATACGATCGGCGGCTCGTGTGCTATATGTAGATTTAATATCCGACATTTACGGGAAATACTGCGTAATAATTTACTTCGGCATTGATAGGATGTGAATTAGATTATGCTAACAGATGCATTTTTTTCTCCTTTTATTTCTGTGCTTAACAAAATTTTCGTGATTTTGCGCACAATTTGTATTTTAATTTGATATTCGACTTTTTGTAATTTTAAAACGAGTTGAAATCCGATGTATTTTTTCTTTTTTCTTTTTTTTTTTTTTTAACAAGATTAATGTATTACAAAATTTCGAAGTATTTTTAATTTTTCAGCGCATTTACCAGCGGAAAAGTTCAATAAAGCCAAAATGAAAAATTAAGTCAAAAAATCTCTGGCTCGAGATCGCATTAATTGAAACTATATAAATTAGATTCGCACAGTGAAATACTAATAATATCCTGATGGAGTTAACAATTAATATGCGTGAACCGCTCGAAAATCGTGAAAACATTTTTAATCTTTTGAATGAATCACGAGGATAATGTACACGGAAAATTTTATAAATTTCAAATTATCCTCAACGGAAATGCCGTCGCTCGCGATCAATACAAAACCCCCGTGACAAAATAATCATTGTCAACCTTAATTTCAAGCTTGCAATTCATTCCTAAGCCTCTTTCACAGAATATCTTTCGCATTCCAGAACACGCACCCAACGTCACGCCAGCAGCAGCCAGCAGGCTCAGGCGCGCCGTCAACGGACGTGCCATCAGGCGTAGAGCTGACCTGCACGCTGGACTGCGGCCCCGGCGGTAGCTGCTACGTCGACCTGGAGCCAACGTCGCAGGAGTCGAACGACGTGAACGCCGAGGAGCCGGAGGTGAAACGACGCCGGCGCAGCGCACCAACGCCGATCCAGAGATGCCAATGCCCCCTTGGCCGGGGCGGCGATCGATGTCAGCGTGGTGAGTGCCTTCTCTCTCACTTCCATTTTCTTCCCCCATAGCACCTTTTGCCCGCGACGTTCAAGCGTATACGCGGCTTGTGCGTCTCTCTCTCTCTCTCTCTTTTACTTCAATCTTCGGAGCTAGAGAGAGCCCTTTCTAATTGTGACTCGAGGAGATTAATTAGCTTAGAATTGGATTACCCCATCCGGGCGCAAGCTCTTGTTGTTTACAAAGGATTCGCGCGAGTTTCTTTGGCCCTGTATATGCTTCGAGCGCGGGAGAAAATCGCTTTTTTTCTGCATATCGACTCGCTCAAAGAGTGATTAGTTCGCCAACGAGGCGGTTGATTAAATTTTGCGAAATTTTCTACGCTCCCTCGGCGACTAATTTCTGTCCAATCTTTTCTAATGGCAATTACGTTAACTCTCGGAAACGTCGTAAACGTTCGCGTATCTCTACGAAGCTCTAGCGTCGTAACGTCATTACACGCCGGCTGTTCTTTAAAGGCAATTTCGTATTTTTCATGGAAAACGGCGGCCTCTCGCGGGACTACTTTTCCCATAAAGGGACGGGAGAGCAAAAAAAAGAAGAAAAATAGCGAACAAAAAAGAAGCTACTCTCAGAGAAAAGCACAGGTGCTCGCGCGTATATCGACTGCCTCTAAACTCGCGCGAGAGCATCAAAGCAAGCCCTCCATCGTCGTAAATATATCGCGTCGATGTGAGAGACGGGCTCGTTCGCAATTAACGACGCGCCTGATGAACATGGCGCGTTTTGAGGTGTGCGAGAATGCGGATGGCGTCGCGCGCGTGCGGTTTGATTTTTATCGCTTGCCAAAGCGCTAATGCACGCGCGCGCCCGCGCGAGTATCGATTTCAGCGAGAGAGCTCCGGTTCGTTGAATTGTCGACTATACACGTGCCTACATGCTGCCTTGTATTTTCCAAGCGCGTTTCACCGTCGGGCTTCTTTTTTTCTTCGGTTACATCTTCGCAGCGGCGCGCGTATTTTTAATAATTTATTAATAAAAATTATCGAAGGCTCATTTTCTTGGCGATGGGCAATGGTATATACGATCGAATTGTATCGATTAACAAAGCAATACAGCGTTATACCTGCGTAACATATCGAGCGAGCCAAACAGACGCGCGTTGTAACGTATTTTACGGAATTTATCGCTCGCTCGACCGCACGCGCGCACCACCTCGGTAAATTTTCAAGAAACCTATACACAATGAATACCTATTATCCGCCAGCCTCTCCGCTTCGTTTGTCCACGCGCAGCATCAAAAATTCAATTTAAATTACCGAGAAAGAAAAAACAGAGAGCCTCGTCTAAAAAAAAAAAAGGGAAGAGGGGGCCGAGCAGTACACGTATAGATTTGTATAAGTAAAAATTACTATATTGTATAGGTTTTTGAGGACAGACTCGATGTATAGGGGAATTTTACTACACGTATAATACT
>JAPYYQ010003332.1:0-11900 GCA_030522585.1 Anagyrus pseudococci | reverse complement strand
TCTCATTGAAAAACTAAATTTTTTAAACCAAAATTTATTTTTAAATTTTTTCAATTTTTGAATTTCGCGCCGGTCGTCCGGCCACATTTGGGATCGCTGAGGTCTGATGAAATTTGCTCACTGATAGTGACGTCAGATGACTCGGGTCAGCTGACTTGGTCAGGTCAGTTAACATTCCTGCCTACGCGTCGCTTCCCGCAAGGGGATTTCAATGCCAGAAGCATATTGGCAGTAATACACCTGTCGTCATCAGGCGATAGCTATAGACAAATTTGACGGAAAATATACAGGCAGCATAAGGAAAAAGTGAGTTTTTATTTTTTTATAAAAAATCTATTAATACAATCGGGGAAAAGGCCCTAACATATGAAAGCTAATAGATTTATAAGTTTACTGTAATTTTTTAGAACCTGTAGAGGACCATAAAAATTCATATCTACAATATTTGTACGTTTTTATAGATTAGATCGAATTTGTCATGTTTGTTTTACCACACTTTAGAGTATGATTAGCATTTATTATTTTTTCTCTTTCATAAATATTTCTACTTGTTGGAGTACAGCCTCCAAATTTCATTATTTCATGCAAAAATATCAACATGACGAATTCGTTCTAACCTATAAAAACGTATAAATATTGTAGCTATGAATTTTTGAGGTCTTCTATCGGTTCTAAAAAATTCCAGTAAACTTATAAATCTATTAATATCTATCTAGCTTTCATATGTTAAGGCCTTTTCCCCAATTGTATTAATAAATTTTCAATAAAAAAATTAAAAACTCACTTTTTCCCTATGCTGCCTGTATATTTTCAGTCAAATCTGTCTATAGCTATCGCCTGATGACGTCAGGTTTATTACTGCCAATAAGAGGGCGCGAGATCCGAATCAATTACTCTTAGGCGCATCCGACGAAACGTCTGTTTTTGGCCATACCAAGGCAACTCGCTAATAGATGTCAGTAAGCAGCACGAGTGACGACGTCCCGAGGGTCCTGGGTGACACTGACCAGGAGTTATCAAACGCCTTGGTAAGCATACCCTCCTCAACTTGTTGGAGGCATTAGCCAGAGCACTGAGGAGGTTAATTTCTTTTTTGTTTCATAACGGGGCAGGGAGAGGAATAGCCGCTACAGGCAAAACCTCCCGAGTCACGACAAAGACAAACGAGATTCGTTCTGGGCAGAGACGTATCCTGTGAAGCTACATCAGGTCGAGCGCATCTCCGATCCAGGCCCAAAATCCCCGTCGTGTCACATAGAGATAAATTGGGGACGGTGTAATCTACTGCCGGGATTGGCTGTGTAAGAGGAGCGCGTTAATTGGCCGGACGTTTAGCGGGCAGTTCGAATACAATATATTAGAATATATTGCAATAACGTAAGTGCAACCAGAACTCGATAACCCGGGGGGCTGTGGCTTACGCACTATGACTTTTTTTAATAAATAAACAGCCCAGGCTACGACTCGAGGACTGAGGGTAGTAGCCGAGCTGTTTATTGTTTGAAAAAGTAAAGGGCGTAAGCCACAGCTCCCCGGGTTATCGGGTTGTAGCTGCGCTTACGTTATTGCAGTATATTCTAATATACTGTTTTCGAACTGCCCGCTAAACGTCCGGCCAATTAGCGTGCTCCTCCTTACACAGCCAATCCCGGTTTTAGGACGGATTGCACGGTCCCAGAAATTGACCGCTCGGCGTAAATGTTCCAGCGAGAGAGTGCTCCCAGAGGGCGTTAGTGATGGGCCACGCGCTGTCCCAGTCATAGATTTTTTTTTCGATCATTTGACTTTTTTTCTTTAAATAAATTCATTTATTTTATTCATATAAATTTTCTGATAATCAAGTTTAATTTTTTTTAAATTAAATTTTTTTGAGTTTAATATATCAACAACATGTATGTAAATTTGCTTTTTATAATTTTGAATATATTTTTTGGGTTACATATAAATTTGATTTCTTTATTGACTTTCTATTCCGATCCCTTTCGAGACGAGAAGGGCTCACGTCTGTCCTATTTAATTACAATTTAAATAGATCTTTTGGAAGGAAAAATCAACATTCGCTTTCGGCAAACATTTAATTTACTATATTACTCATTCCTTTAAGTTGTACTGTGGTTCTATCTTAATTTGATACGTGATTTGTTCGATAATTAGTTCTGTCTCACGCGATACAGCAACGAATCCGGTTGACCGACCTGACGCTTGTCAATAAGCGGTCACGGCAGTTCAACGGACCGACAGACAACGGTATTAGAATTAATTTTTTTTATCTTTATCCAGAATTCTCACGTAGTGAAAATCAAGGGTGATTTGCTTCCTCGAGAGCAGTCATTCTCGAGATCCACTACGATTTCATTAAACAATTTGCAGTCGATTTAAAAAACAGTTTTGCCGATCGGATTCATATCACAGTCACCGGATTGCGGCAGTGAACAGCATTCCCAAAGGAGAGACCCACTGCAATATAATTACTCTTAAGAAGACGTCGGAGTCGTCTGTTTTATCAACAAGTCGCAAATTTGGGAGCCGTAAAGTTCGGAACCAAATTTGTAACTTTTTGATATAACAGGCGACTTCTTAATAATTATATTTTTTATAGAATTTCTGTACGTCATTTTTGTAATTTTAAAAATTGTTACAACTTTTTTAAACATTTTAAAAAGTGTTTAAAAAAGTTGTAATTTTAAAAAACTAAGAGCGGCAATCAGTTCTATGGGAAAAATCATGAAAAAAATTTAAGTAACATTTGTTTCATGATTTCTCCCGTAGAATCGACTGCCGCTCTCAGTTTTTTTAAATTATAACTTTTTTATCTATTTGTTTAAATAATTTGATAATATTGCAAATGACATAAAAAATAGGAGTATTTTTTTCTTAAAAAGACACGGTACCAATAGTTAGTTAAATATCTAACCTAGATTCGGCTCAAAATTTAATAGGTTAAAAAGGTACGTTTTTGTTAAATGTCAACCCATGAACTTCCAAGTAAACCAGAGCGAAGTATAAATAAATTACACCGCCATTCATTGCATTGGCAAAAAAGTAGCCCTTTTTTATACCGCTATCCAATTGTTTATTGCTAATTTGTTTGAACAAATTCTTTCAAAATTGATAATTTTAGAAAACTGACAACGCCATTCGATTTTACGGGAAAAATAATTAAAGTATCTAAATTTAGTTTTTTTAAAAAGTCAATTATTTTGTTGTAAATAAACAATAAACAAGTAAGGGGATCCATTTAGCATTTCGTTCGATGGTCAGGTTATTGCACTTAGCTAAAAACTAACAAAACCATCCATTAACCAAAAAAATATTTTCATGATTTTTTTCGTAGAATCGAATAGTACTATAAGTTTTTTAAAATTCTCAATTTTGAAAGAATTTATTTAAACAAATTAGAAAAAAACAACAGTTATTTTTTTATACCTTCCCAGGTTGGGTTTGAGACTTATAGGGTTAATAGTAGTTTCATAAAATTCCAAGAACACGATAAAACCTTCACAACGATGCAAATTACATTTAAACGGTTACATTTTAATTGTGAAAAAATTTTTTTAAGATGCGCAAGCTCGGTTAGGTCAGTGGATACGAGTCCAGGGTTCAATTACCGCTGAAAACTACTTTTTTTGGTGGGACGGTATGTTGCACCTTAACGTTACATGCTTGATTTAAGTTCGCGCGAGTTTACTCCTGTCCAAAAGAGTCACAATTATTATATTTATTAGAATATTTTTGAAGTAAAACTTCTTGGGCGCACCAGGCAATTTTAGACGGGAGTAACTCCGTAAGATCTCAAATCCGCCATGAAACGGAAGTGCGTTGCGGAAGTACGTAACAGAAGTAACTTACGGAAGTGTTCCGACAAATGCCGGACCAAACTACCCGACAAAAAGTCCCTTATACTTTCTAAAAAGAAACACAGATTCCTTTGGGGATCGAACCAAGACCCCCATATTACTAGCCAAGCGCCTTGCCACTGAGCTAACAAGGCTTTTGAACCTTAAAGCATTGTTTTTCCAGATACGGTTCAAGTGCTTGAATAGACCTAGTTTTACAAAATCCTTAAATTGATTAAATTGTTACTTTAATTATGCAACATATAGTATATTATGACCCATGGCCGAAAAGTTGAAGTTCCTCCTCTGCGTGGTTATGACGGCCAAGGCGAAGCCGAGGTCGTGTAACCACGCAGATCAGGGCCTTCAAATTTTTGGCCAAGGGTCGTATACTATTTTTCTTCTTCCCGGACCGAAAGTACGCTTAATATTTAAATATTTAAGGATAAAAATCTATTAAGATTTGGGTATGCTTGGCGGTCGCGATGTTTGACATCTGTCACACAAGTCAGAGCACTCGAATATTCGTGTATGTATCGTTGATGCCCGTCCCGACTTTTGCAAAACCGAGGCGAAGCCGAGGGCAGGCATCAACGATACATACAAAAGAAAAAAGATTATAGAAAATTAAAAAGAACAATTAAAATGTTTAATTTTGTTTTTATCATCGATATATTTTTGTTTACTTTCACAACTGCACGAATTAAAATTGCAGTTATATTGAAATTAGAATTTTCAAACTGATCATGGTTTGGTAACAGTAAGAGTTCATATCATTATATACAATTATACTCTGAATACAATTATATACAATTATATACTGAAGATTGAATTTCACTAAAACTAAGAAAACTTCTTTGTAGTCCCTCCCTTAAAAATTTCCAAAATATTCCTTAACATTACAATTAACGAAATAATTCAACAAAATTTTGATCGAATTAAAAGAATATCCTTAACGGGGAGCTCACAATAAAATTTTGTTAAAATCAATGAAATTTAATTGTCAGTATACTCTCGGTTATTATCGATTTTATTTAGAAAAGCTTATTCTTTAGTCGATCTCGTGTATTTACAATGTATTGTTTTAACGTTTCGGGGTTACGTGTAACTTATGTGTGAAGCACGCGGCTAATCAGCGGCCACGAAAATTTTGTAGTCATTTCAGTCACAAAAGTCGCGCTTTCCTGTGTGAAATTAGTCTCGAAAGGGCGTACTTTCGGGCCGGGAGGAAGAAATTTTTTTTTATTTTTATTAAACAAATATTTATTATTAAAAAAATTCTTTAAACGCATATAATCAAGTCATACATCGTTTTAAAGGTATTAACTCGTACTTCTAAATTTAATAACTTAATGCAAGTAAAAATTATCACAATTTATTTATTTAATTGTTATTAACAATTCAATTAGAAAATACGTTTTTAACGCACGTAAACAAGTAATATATCATTTTCGAGGTATTATCGGGTGCTTCAAAATTCAATAATTCAATGTGACAAAAATTATAAAAATTTATTGAATATTTATTAACAATTCTGTTTTAAAATACATTTTTGACGCATATAATCGAGATATACATTGTTTTAAAGGTACTTTGGTTTAAAATTAATAATGATAAAAATAAAAGCATAATAAAATAAAAACATAAGTATACATGATACATGAAAAAGGTAAAAGTAGTAAAACTTCAAGGGTGTACAATAAAAAAGTGAAATGAAGAAAAATTCAAAATAAAAAATAAAATAAAATAAGAGTACAATAAAACCAACATAATAAAATTAGTTAAACATTAGTAGTAAAACTTCATGAATTTTGAGTTGTAATTATTTTTTATTATTTATTTTAGTATTTTATTTTTGTTTTACACAATTTTCTTTTTTTTAATTCCTTTTTACCTTTTTTTTTATTTCCCACCCTAGAAGTTATACTTTTTCAGCCCGTCCCGTGAGAGGGTTTTTATTTTTTAACATCTTTTCCACTTGTTTTTATTTATATTTTGTTATTTACTGATTTTTATTTTTTTTACTTCTTATTCTCGACTTTTTTGTTTGAAACGCAACCAAACAGCTTGTGCTCGTCCGCGTCATTCTTGTTCAGTCGGTACTGACGCATCGGTGACGCTCTCTTGTAATACGGTGCAATTGGTATAAAAACGCGCCATGCCTCGACAAGAACTACGTTAAGAAAAAATTGACCTCCCCATGTTTTCTTCCAATCAGCGGCTCTAAGCCGATGCGGGATAAGCCAATGCGTCTATTTTGCCCGTAGTACCACGGTCCCACGTCTCCTGATATTGCTCAACGATCTCTGTGCGGTGCTGATCTTTATCAGCTGATTCGCCCATTTATCGGCGCTCCCTGTATATTCTCTGGCGCTCGTGCGCCAACAACACTGTCGGTATCATTCTGGCTATGACCTAAACTGCCGCTCGGTGCACCGCTGTCAAACATGCCGCGTTCCGCTTAATTGTGAGTGCCTCGGCTAAAACCTCCGCTCTGTATAGGAAGATTGAATTCACAACGCTTGCTAAGAGCCTTTATTCTTCTCTTGGAACACCAATATTTGGTATCAGTCGTCCCAGCCCACCCATAATATTTTCAGACTTTTATGTAGCCTGTTTGACCTGTTCTCGAAAAGTAAGGAGTGGATCAAGCCACAAAACCTAGATCGAATAGCAGACTTTAAAGCGACCATGGTGTCTCGACTGTATACCCACGCTGGAACTTTTTTTTTCGAGTCAGGACGAGCATCTCTGACTTACAGTGGGCCATTTCAAGACCATGGTCTGTAAGTCAATTCGAGGCCATAGCCCGCCAGCCAATCGCCTACTATTAGCATGGCTCTCTCAATGGCAATTTCGGCTCCTTCTAGCCTTTTTGCTACCACAACCAGAGCAACGTCATCCGCAATCGCGATCAGTTCAGCTCCCTCTGGTAGTTCCAGGTGCAACAAACCGACGTAGATTAAATTCCAAAGATCAGGCCCAACAGCCGATCCCTGCGCGATCCCTAATGTGACACTCTTTTCTCACGTCCCTTCGACTGTAATACACCGAAGTACCCGGTCCTGCAGATAGTTTTCGAAAACATGCCAAAGATATTCCGAAACTCGGAATTGTATCAGTACCCGTTTTATATCTATCCTTTTCGCCGAGTTAAATGGGTTTTTAACGTCTAGAGTCTCGAAGATACACGCCCGGCTCGTATATTGGAACCATGCCACGCCTCCCTGACCTTTTCCAGAACACCCTTGCACAGCTATAATCGTCGATCGTCTCTCACAAATCCGTACTGGTTGTCCGAAAGCCCTTTGCTTTCCTCCACTACCTCTCGAGTCCGACCCTGCATAAGACGCTTTAAGATCTTACCCGCATTATCAGGGGCCTGTGTCTTGAAAGATAAACCCCGTATATAAACATAGGAGCGTAAGCGACAAACCCAGGGTTTGTCTTTCGAGACTCAGGCCCCAGTCATGCAGAGCGGCCTAAACAATCAGGGTGTTATCGGCTGACCCTTCCATTATCAAGAAGAACGAGGCGTTGGATCTTCCACTGCCGGCCGAAGTGTCCAGCAGAAAGTGTATGTCTCCCTCGCCACTACTCTCAAGACTTCTGACGGATCACCATCCGGCTTGGGAGACCTGACGTAACTCAGATTAATTCCTCTTTTGTAAAGTAGTGTACTGTTGGCTTGACTCGGCAACCCCTCGGATGATCCGGAAAGAGCACATCGACGATTCTTTTTATCTCTGAAGGCGGTATAGGTTCAACGGGAGCCATACTTTCTAGCCTCTCAGAGGCTTTTCTGTAATCAAGGCCCATGTATATCCACCTCTACGCATAACTCTCCAGCAGCAAAAATTGCTAGCTTTTATTGCTCGGACTCGTTTTTCGCTTTTTGGTATTCATGTGCCCGCTTGGCGTATTCGCAACGGTACTGCCGTTGCGCCCTGCGTCGTAGTTGATGGCCGATACTTCTCTTTTGCGCGATTTTATCTCGCAAAACGAATTCTTATGTCTCCCGTAAGGTCACTTAAAAGCAACAATCAGGCCTCTACTTGATCCGTCAGATTCTGCGCGGTTAGCGATCTCCCCACTTTGCCCCTTGTCATAAAGGCCCTAACCAACGCCTTTATAACAAGGGGCAAAGTGCGGCTTGTCTACCACTAGAGGTCCCGTCTGTATCGATACCCATCTATAAAGCCTTCCACATCTCTTTGTTTATAGAACTGTTGGAACCTCAGCTTTATCAGTAGGGCGACATTGCCGGAGCAACAGTGTCACAAAGAACTCCAGGGTTTTTGTGTCAGTGTTCTGCTTTTGTTTGTGTAGTATTTTGTGTATCGAGTGGCGCTCACAGACACGTTGTGTGTTTCGTCTGCGGATCTAAGCCAACTCTGATTACTTTTACACGGCCACAGCTTATCCTATCCGCCACCTGGGGACGCGCCTGGTAGAGGTTTACATCCCCTTCTGCCAGAGTTGAACCAATTCAGGTACCAGCAGATGGGTAATAGATAGGTGAGAGGGTTGGTAGGTAATGGGTGGATTGGTGATGGTTTGGTTAGCACGTCCATAAGTAGGTGGGTAAGTAAAAAATAAATTTTTAAACGCTTCTCAATCATTATCACTTCACTATCACTACTATATATTAAAAAATTTGGGCCGTCCGCCGTGCGCTGTCCGGTGTAGACACGCCGTCCGCGGCAGTTGTTTACATTAGTGTCTTATCAACTGTATTCGTGGTGTAGGTGCCCTTGGTCTACAAGCAGTATCGCTTCTTATCGACTGTATACGTAGTATGGGTATACCTGGCGGGTCAGGTCGACGATGACAGTGTCCAGATCGACCGCTACAGGAAGTATCGCTTCTTACCGACTGTATACGTAGTGTGGGTATACCTGATGGGTCAGGTCGCCGATGACGGTGTCCAGGTCGACCGCTACAGGGAGTTTCGCGTATCTAGCTTAAATAGCAAAGGTGTTTGGATTTTCTCATACACTATTGGATTTATTAATCTTTAGAAAATAGTTATTTAAGGTATACTTTCATAGGGTTTTGAAGCAGATGTAAATTAGCTCAAATAACTTATGCGTTTAAGTTATGAAAATATGAATATAACTGATTATAAAACAATAAAATTGTACAAGGTTATTTTACTATGAGTTAACATTATTGTTGTTACATAACTAAACCATTTGTACTGAGCGCACGTTAGTGCGCGAGGTTGTATATATTAAAGATCATTGCTATAACACTGTTAATATTTTTAAAAAAATTAAAATATTTAGTCCGGTATTATTGCAGTATAATAAGTCATATTAGGTCTTAATAAGGCATTCACCTACTATTTAATCTAGTCCATTATACTTAATACATTAAAACTATGAATTTCCTTTGACTCCAGATTCGAAATTCTGTTTAAAAAAATCATATGATTATTACATAAAAATCACGCGATAATAAAATATAAATAAAAATTATTTCTAAATCGTTATTAACATTTTAAATATTTAAAGTTGAATTAGAGTATAATTTAAAATGAACATTTCTGATTAAATCAATTAAATGGAATACAATTTTTCATCATCGGGAATAGAACCAGTGCCGTCACAGTAGTAGTATAATGTTCCATGTTAAGTTTACACGTGTTGAAGATTTTTTGGAGGGTCAGATTACCGTTGCGGCTGTCCAGGTCCATTGCTATATGAAATGTCGTTTATTATCAACTTTACGTCTAATGTAGTTACGTCTATTGGATCAGCTCACCGATAACGGTATCAGGTCAACCACTACGAAAAGTATTGCCTATTTAATTAGACTTGCACAGGTATTTTTACTTCCCTATACTTTTTTTATTTATTAAACCTGCTTGTTAGGAAATGGTCGACTTAAGTAAAATTTTAATACGATTTCAAAACGGTATCTATTATGAAAATATAATTAAATTAGGTTATAAGGCAATAAAATTGTAAAATTTTACTTTATTTTTAGCAAGTCAATATCACAGCTGACTCGTATGCCGAGCGCGCATTAGCGCGCGAGGTAAAAGTTGCTAGTTCCTAATTAAAATGTATAAAAAATTTAAATCTTAATGAATTTCTATTCAAATTCGTATAAAAATTTTGTTCAACATTTTTGCACATTACAGGGTATTAACTATATTTTATGGAATATAATAATGATATAATACTAGAAAATCCTTGCCTAGCGAACTTATCTAGCGAACTTTGGTCTCGGCTTCGCTTGTTCTCGTCAGCATAATGTTTGGCGCGATCCCGTTCTGTCTGTTTTTCCACCAGAATTGCTTCGTCGATCGCCTCCTGTAGGGTAGCAGTGTGTCTCATCCTTTGGCGGAATGTTGGCGGCAATCCTTCCTTGAGGCTTTCAATCGTGTCTTTTTCGATTTCGTCGATTTCTTCAAATGTCATTTCGCCTTTTAAATCATACCGCCTGCGATCTTAGATTTAATCGTGAAGGTCTAGTACGCGTCCAATGTATCCGAGCAGGGCCTCTCCTTTGTTTCTTCGAATGCTGTCGAGTCTCCCTCTTAATCTGTTAAGTGACTCGAGTGGAGCAAATCTCTGTTTCACGTGATCTAAGAAGGTCTCTAAGTCTTCATAGGTCGTCTTTCCCATAAGTGCATACACTTCATCACTTAGTTTATTCATAAGAAGGGCTAAGTAGTCCCTTTGCTTTGACACTGGGATGCTCCCCGCTACGCGGCGACACGCCCTAATAAAAGAGGCTATGTTATTACCGTCGAATCTCGGAATGCTTTGCAGTGCCTCTTTAATAAAAATATTATTGGACAGGTTACTGTTCGTGTCCGTATCTCGAAGTCCTATGCCTCGTACTATCGGTGCTGTTAAGTTCGAGCGCGCTTTTAAGGCTTGAATTTCGCGCTTCATGTCGCGTATTATATCGCGCAAGTCTGCTTGATCGTCAATTTGTTGCGTGGATCGACCTATGTTTTTCGATTTTACCCTTTTTTCATTTAAGAAGGGTTCTACTGTGCTATTTATTGTTTCTGTAGGTGGTGTAGTCTCTGTCCTATTTGTATCGCCTTGTGTGGCGTTAATCATACTGCTCATCAGCGGCGCGCTTCGGACAGCGCTTAGCGTTAGATTTTGTCTACGCTGTTCCTCGAGTTGTCGTTCTATTTCTCCTAATCGCTGAATTTCGTCCGCCAAGACGGTCTCGCGTTTAGCCATCTCAGCTTCCCTTTCTCTAAGCCTTTTTTCTCTTTGTTGGAAATCCTCCTTGAGGCTACGGAGTTCCTTGACTGTAAACTGTTCTTCCTTGTCTGACATGTTTTTAACTAAAATGCTATTTCCTAGGCTAAGTCTCCTAAAGCTTTTTGATATTTTTTCTATATCAATCAATTTAGATTCATGCGGAATTTTGATAAGATTAAAAGAAAAATTTCAAACCAACTTCGTCTTCTTTATGTTTGAAGAGCACAAAATATATATTACTTTTCACCGTGCTTGTCTCTACTACAAATGTTAAAATTTTATTAAAACGAAAAAGAAAAGAAAAATTTTTCTTTGTTTCAAAATTGAAATGCTTTAAGGCGCGAACAACGAGAAATTGTAAAGCAAAAAAAATGTTAATAAAAAAAATAATAAATATTGATTAATTGACACATAAATATTATTTCAAATCAGAAGTCAGTCGCGCTAGTGCCGACTTACCGCTCGTGAAATCGCTGACTTTCTAAGTCTAGGGTTTAATCCAATCTAAACTACGACAATCCGAAAGGAAATTTCGTGTTCTTCAACTATTATCTTAAAAAAAAAACAAGTTAATGCTTATGTCTTTCCTCTTTTTTTTTATTTGTTTATTTAAAATGTAAATCGATCACTCGTACTCTTTCTTGTCCTTTATTACAGTTTCAGTGTAAGTCTGGATAGGTACTATTCCTTAGTAATCAAAAGAAAAATAATTTTAATTAATTAATTCATTAAAATTATTAAATATGCATTCATGTGTGTATAGAACAAATTGTTTAATTCGATTCAGAGCAGTTTTATATATATATATATATATATATATATATATATA
>JAPYYQ010003331.1:0-11902 GCA_030522585.1 Anagyrus pseudococci | reverse complement strand
GTCATCGACTACGAAACCTATAATTCGTGCAAATGATTTATTACGTAATTGTACAAATGAATTATTAGATCGACTTTTTGATTTCAAATAGCTTTCGTATAAACATCGATTTTTAATTATTTTTAAGTATGTTTTTGAATTTTCATGTGTTATATTACAATCACGTATCCAATCATCTTGTAAATCATCGCCTTTACCAAAATAAATTATCTCGCGAGTTCGAGTAATATTTTTTATTCTAGCACATAATACATCGTTGCAATAATTCATAATAATTTCAGAAGCTTGGCGTCCAACTACATCTTCTACGACTAAGAGACTGTGTGTTACGTTAACAAATCTAACTATTTGTTGAGTAACGCCTCTAGAACATTTAATGGCTTTGAGTAAATTATAGTTTGCAGATTCGAAACTGAAGGTAGAATTAGTCCAAAGTGGTCCCCAATTTAAAACTGACTCACATATATGCAATAACTGATGAAGGTTGTAACTCATACATTTAATACCAAACAAGCCATCAGCTTTGCATACAAATTTGTGTAATAATCTATCAGCATAATTTAGTTCATCAATGTGAAGTCGGTCCTTTAATAGAATATATAAAGCTTCCACAAATAGAATCCAATGAGTTAACAGCTCGTTATTTAAAATCATTGAAAAGATTGGTATGCTGTAATAAAGGATAAAATTTTCCCATTCACGGGCCTTATAATCTTTCCTCTTACTAATCGGTCTGCTAAGACGTTGCACTTGTTCAGGAGCTGCAATATTAGACATTTCTGCATCTAAACGCTTTATGTCATCAAGAGACAATAATTTTACATAATACGTTGTGAACTGTTCTCCAACTCCTTCGAGACAAGCGTGAAGGTAGTCAGGTACGAACCCTTGTACGATGTCAAACGAATGCAAATTTATCAATGGAGACGTATATTTTATACCTTCAGGACAGTCAACTGTTGATCCCAACATCAGTTTAACAGTATTATTATGCATTCTAGGACTTGGAGAAGGTTCTAAGTAGGGATATTTCATCGTTCCTTTAGCATAATAACCAGGATGTAGACACCAATTGCAGCCATACTCTCCATTAAATTGTTTAATACCTTGAATTGGTGCCCTTGCTATGCTGTCAACACAACAACTTAAGATATGTAAACTAAGATGTCTTTCTTCTCCTTTAATAGTACAAAGTATTTTATTACGAGTGACGTTGTTTATGAGGTCTACAAATTTATCAATAAACACCGGCATTTCTGGCTTTTTATTATCAAAATATAAGCCGCAGGTTATTAACTTACTCATTCTTTCTTGTGGTGGTAGTTCATTTATTTTTAGAAATAATGGCCAAATCGAGTACTTAGAAGATTTAAATATAGGCGCACCATCTGTGTTAAATACGGCACTACAATAATTATGTTTCTCATTTTCTGGTAATGATTCAACAAATTTTCTATACAATTTCCCATCATACACATCTTTAATATAATTTGTTTCGTGCACTCTCTCATTAACGACATAATCATAATATTCTTCATGCATTTGCAAAATATCAGAAATCTGTGTTGATGGATCGATAAGTACAAAAAAGCTACTATCACTAGGGTTTACTAAATTTACTGTTTGCTTACATTTACTACAAACTTTAATGTGTTCTACGTGACCAAATTCTCCAATATATTTTGAACATGTAGGACAAATTGCGTGAAACTGTACATTGGCTTTTGGATTGAGTAATTTTTCATAAAAGTAGCGAGAGTTTGGTAAAATTGGTCTTGCAAACACAGTATTAATTAATTTAAACAAATTTGTCATAGCTGTAACAGATAAGCTATTAGCAATAGAAAACTTTAAAAGCATTAGAAATACTTCTCCTAAAGTTTTATCAACAGGCATTGTTATCTGCTCAGTAAAAGCCTGACTACTCATAAATGATAGTAAATCTACTGGGCGCAGATGATCATCTTCATCAATATTTACGTCATTTTCTTGTAACGAATTAATAAGTATATTTGCCCAATCAGTATGAGTATCGTCCTTTGTTGGAATTGTAATCTGTGAAAAATTACTTAAGATTAACTACACATTTAAGGAGGTACTTTATTTTATATGAATTATATTGTCTCTATTATATTAATATTAAATTTAACGTGAAGTTTTTTAATTGCATTAAAACTTAAGTTACTATATAAATATCTTTAGAATTCACGATGTAACAATAACATAAAAAAAACAACTGCAGGTAGAGAATTTTTAAAAAAAATGTGCAACCTTAAAAACCCGGTGATCTTGCTTTAACTAAATACTTTCTCAAAGATTTCTTATTATAAATTTAATGGAAGTAACGATTTGTTATACATTCTTAAATAAAGGTCATGTATAATCTTTATGAATCATAAAAAAATAGTCTGTGATCAATAAATTGTATGTTTATTATTAAATTTCAAAAAAACTATTCTAAATTTGAAGAATCTTCAAAACGTCAAGTGAAACAGAAAGTCTAACCATTACGAAGCATTCTTCTTAGGAAAGTAAAAATTATTGAATTATTTTAACTGCAGTTGTTTTATTTTACTTTACTACCTCTTAAATAATACATTTTAAAAAATTTTGCAAAAAGAATTGTAATAGTACATTTAGATACAAGTAAAAACTGATTTGTAGCTTCTATTTCGTTTGTCGCCTCAAGAAAGCGAGTGAGACAAAGCACACGAGATAGAATCACTTTTTTCACAAGTATAAAATGATTTTCTCCTAACCGCACTATGCGCACACAGTTGCGAAAAAGAATTTGTAGTATAAAAAGTTTACGAACATCATCTGTACTATCTACATTGCTTAAGAGTTCTTGTTGCTCACATTCCATATATACAATTCCTTGTTCCGGTATATTTGTCAATGCAGGCTCCGTATTAGGTTGAATCTGTAATAAGCATTTATGTATATAAGTATGGTTTTATACATATTCTCTTACAACTAATGGTCTCTCTTTAATCGTTACATATACGAAGGATATGTGTGTGTGTATATATATATATATATATATAGGTTTTTAAACTCCTTGCGGAAGTAGGTCAAAATAAATATAAAAACAAACGCATGCATTAACACACCATGCTTAAATACTTCTAAAAAATACATCTAAAAATGTAGGTGAATCTGATTAAGGTTTCTTTTTTATATTTCAGATAATTTTATGTGTAACCCGTGAAGTCTTTCGTAAAATTTGTAATCGATATTAGAATTAATATACTTGTTATTATTTTTACGCAAAATATTCCGAAGATGCGGCTTATATTCGTTACTGAAAAATCTCAGATTTTACAAAAGGTCATAACTAAGATTTCTCAGTAGGGTGAGCCGATCGAAAATTTTGTTGGAGCACTTAGCTGGTGTATAACCGAACAACAACACGAACTTGGACTAGAGTAAGTTTTTTTATTATTAAAATAAAATTACAAGTCCTTACGGTATAAAATCGATATAAAATCAATAAAGAGTAAATCCAAAACTATCTGTAATGTAAATTACACACATAACATATGTGTTTAAAATTAAATAATTTAACTTTAATAGCTGTGTTACATATATGTATTTAACACAGGCGACACCGGACCCGAGCGACTCCGCCGGCCCAGATGCTGGCGCAGATACGTCGCGAGCGTGCGTGAGAGTAAAGATGCGGCAGCGCCCAGCTATAGCCGAAAACGGCCACCACGCCTTCACTGCGCTGGAGATGCGAATTGATAAAAGAGACCAAGAACAAGGCCTCAGAGCCAGATCCCGAGGTCTCTTCATATACGAGGTCAGATACCGCGGTTCCCTCCCGTATCACGTTTATCACATTATTAAGTTACAACTATTTAACATAAACAACTGCCTCATTGAGCTCAGCAGCGCGGGATCGCGGCGGACACAGCCGACAGCGACCCGGGCGACAGGCCCGAATCGCGACTGACCCAGCTATTTCATATGCTGATCAGCAGAGGTCGAGGGAAAGGCTGGCGCGATGTACACGGTCAGCAGGTGCAAAGCCCCAGCGTGAGGTTACCAGTAGACTCATGGCGACTAAAACCACGTGGCATCCGTGCGGCCCAATCGGCTCAGGGCACGATTTCTAAAAATCCTGTCACTGCGCGGGTCGGGTTAGTAGGGCAGGAATTTGCGTTAGAATGGCCGCAACAACAGCAAGTGGGATCGAATAAGGAAGGAGGAACACTCATGCCCCCAGGAAATGACGGTGACGCTTTCGCGCGGACGACAGCTCCGAAGTAGAGCTTGCAAACGTCGTACATGGGCGTGCTTTATTGGGACGACAATTGGAAGTCGATACGGCATTACGATATTCGGGCACCATACAACCCAAGAACCAGGGGTACGCCAGAACTCATGTTCCGGCAATCAGTGGACGACCGTGGACAGAGGCAGAATAAGTGCATTGTGTACGAGGTTTCTAAACAAGCAACCGGACAAGCGCGCAACACTGGGATTGCGCGAAGCCAGATACAACAGCTCCGCCATAGAGACGTCCAACGACGAGCATAGAAGCCACGCGAACACGCGCGAACCTTACAAGACACGCAAGCACCACGAACCCGTTCTACGTGGCATCACCGCCGCGGTGAAGGTAGTGCCCGAATACTACGGCACCGTAGACGCCTTGCTCCACGCGGATGGTTTGCGACATGGACTAGGAATCCAGGCTAATGTACGTTGTGGGGGTCGTCGGGAGCCGCATAGTCAGCGCGACCCGTGAACGCCTGGGAGACTGCTCCCTGTACCGTTCCGTCAAAGCTGCTCGAAGCCACGACAAAGAAGTTCAATAACCCTGTCATGTAAAGCAGCGTGCTCCAGCAGATGCTCACCCCCCCCCCACAAGACAAAATAAGGGCGTTCTCGTGTCCTTACAACCACTACCAGTACACGAGGATACCAATGTGGTTCAGCGACTCCTCTAATACCTTCCTCTGAGCAATGGACTTGGCGTTGGCAGGTCTTCAAGGCCACGAACTCGAGATGTACATGAACGACATCATGCTCCATGCCACAACACTAGAGGAACATGGAAAGAAGTTCAGACGACTAGCTCGACGCCTCATCGAAGCCAACCTCACCTTTGAACCCAAAATATGTCAGTTCTTAAATAGAGAGGCGCTAGTGCTACGTCATGTCATCGGTAACGGCGAGGTCAAATACAAACTCGACAAAATAGCGGCCATCCGTGATTATCCACCCTCCAAAACAGTGCGCAAAGTGCGCCAGTTCCAAGGCCTCGTTAAGTACGACAGAAATTTTGTCAAGAACTGCGCGGAGCACAGGGAGCCGCTCGCTCAAATGCAAAGGAAGTAGCTCAAGGTCAAGTACGGTCTTAAACAACAAGCGTTCGAATATCTGCGCAACGAGCTGCTGAAGTAGTCGATCCTGGAAGCACTGAACATGGACGAACCTTTCATAGTGACAACCGACGCGTCAGACTACGTGATCGGGGCGACCTTCAGCCTCAGACTGCTAGGGCAACCCTACTGGAAAAGATCACGTGACTTCTCATGTAACATATCACGTGACTTTTCACGTTACATGTCACGTGAGAAATCATTTCAAAATCTCACGTAACAGTTTTGACGATACATTCAATATTATTACTATTCAATTTATGACTATTTTTATAAATTTTGGGCTTAAAAATTTTTTTGTAAAATGTAGACTTAAAAATTTTTTTTAAAAATAGTCATAAAGTAAATAGTAATAATATTGAATGTATCGTCAAAACTGTTACGTGAGATTTTGGAATGATTTCTCACGTGAGATGTCACATGAGAAGTCACGTCATTTTTTCCAGTAGGGCAAGACAGGCCCTGTAAATACGCATTGCGATGCCTGAAGGACAGCAAGCTCGGATACCGCACGTACGACAAGGAGCTGCTCGCCATAGTTTTCTCCAAGGAGAAGTTCCGCCCGTATCTATATGATCGTAGATCCACGGTCTTGACAGACCACAATATCACTTTTATACAACAAAGAAGCCTCACCTGCGCTTCAGAAGCTTGAAGTCGGAGCTGATAGGCTACCAGTTTGACGTAGTCTACCGACCGGGTAAGCTAAACAACGTAGACGCGCTGTCTCGCAACACCGTCTTAAGGGAAAGCGTGACTAACCGGAAGACTGGGAAACCGACCACACATCTATTGGAACGGTAGTCAGTGCACAAGTAGCCCCAGTCTACGATATAGGAGCCTACTTTGAGCTCCACGTAGAAGAAAGGGCAACACGTCGCAACATCGTGAAAGAGGCTTAGCGAGGCAAGCAAGAAACTTGCAGCGTCGCGCACTAGAAGTGGTACACGACCTCTCTATCCTCCCTGTCGCACAATGGGACTACTTCACCGAGCAATTTAACATTGCATTCGACGGGGCGAATATTGCGGCCGTCCTCTTCGCCAACACGCTGCCGATGCCCCCGACTGAAGTAAGGTACGACCTAATTTGAGAGGTCCACAAGAGCGCGATCGGAGTACAAAAAAGGCCTAACTAAAACTCACAAAAGAACTGGCATCTCGCTATTATTGGGGTAATGTGGAGCCCAAAGTAAGACAGTTCGTATTGGGATGCGCGGTCTGTCAAGGAAGGAAGCTAACCCGGCAGAAAACAAAGTCGCCTATGCTAATAACAGACAAACCGAGAAACGCCTTCGAGAAAATTTCAATGGATTCCTACGGTCCTCTCCCAGCCTCCGAGAGAGGCACCGATACATACTGATTGTGCAAGACCAGCTGTCCAAATACATAATATAAGCACCAGTCGTATCGGCCTTAGCGGAAGAGGTAGTGCGTACCCTTCTCGACAAAGTGATGGCGCAATTCGGCCAGCCCATGGAACTGCTCTCTGATCAAAGCTCCTGCTTCCAAAACAGGCTCATGAAGCAGTTCGCAGAGCTGTTCAACATAGATAGCTATGCACAACAGCCTATCAACCGCAATCGAATGGGAGTATCGAGTGAATGCACCAGACGCTCACTAAACTTTTCAAGGCCTACACAGACAAAATCGAGAGACGGAAATCCCTCCTCCCAATGGCAATGCACTAGTACAATACAGCAGTGCACGAAGCTACGAACTACACCCCACAACTAATAGGTACTGGGCGCGAGGCTCTCACTCCGTCCGGTTTTTCGACGGTGGACGATACCCAGCCTTATAGCGAGATGGTGGCTGATTACGTAGAGACACTAGCAGAGTTGCAGACCATGGCTGTGATAAATTAAATTCAATCAAAGTACAGGTCGAAGCATTATTACGACCAAAGGCTAAATACGAAGCTTTTCAGACAAGGCGAAACAATACTCATTCTAAAGGAACCCCAGAAGAGCAAGTTTGACCCCGAATGGGAAGGGCCGTTCGAGATAATCGAGATAAGCTGGTGAAACCGCAACGTAAAAGTGCGAAAAGTCGACAAAACGAAAATTGTGCACGTGGATAAGCTGAAGCGTGCAGCCAGATTTGTCTTCAGATATAAGTATATCAGAGCACACGCGTATTCATCTGATAATCATGCCAAATCGTCACTTGAAAATCACCTGATAATCAAGTGACAATCGTCTGAAAATCCTGTTTAACCCATTGGGACCTATAGTTAACCTGTGGTAGGTATCTAGAAATTAACTACGCCATTTAATTGCATTAAAGAAAAAGTATTACTGTTTTGTTATATCGCAATTTGATTATTTATTGATATTTTTTTCAAAATAATTATTTAAATGTTGAGAATTTTAACAAAACTATTAGCGCTTTTTGATTCTACGAAAAAGTCATGCAGGAATCTATGTTCTTTTTTTAACATTAAAAATTATTAAACTGATCCAGTAGGGACGCGCCCTCATCGCAATACGCGACATCGCCCCGCTTCCTCGCGACAACGTCCAGCAGCAGCCCACAGCACTCACCCGGAGATCTGCGATTGCCCGATAGAAGTAAGTGAGGCCTCACGTGTGTGGTGTGTGTGTGTGTGTGTCGCGAGTACCTAGTGTGCGGCGCGGACTAATTTTTGTATCTAATTTTTTTTAGCAGGGTGAATAATGTTAAATAAATTATTTAACATTAATATTTATCGCTGTGTTAAATAATATTAAAGAAATTACCTGTACCTCAGACAAGAAAATAAATGAGAGAATTTCTAAGAAAAATAAACTTTCATTTAGAATATATACACAACAGCACAATATTCTACACTAAAAGTGTTATAATGAAAATTGCTATATTTTATAGAAAAATGAGAATATACTTCGATTGTGCTCATTTTTATTATGCTTACATTATAATAAAAATGACCATGTAACAGTAAGAATTAGCACAATCAAAGTATATCCGCACTTTCCTATATGATATAGTATTTTTTATTAGACACTTTTCTCAGTATTCTACTGCATTACGTAATCTGTTTAGGAAAAATATAGAATTTATTTGGTCAATACAATGTAATGACAGTTTCAAAAAAGCGAAAGAATATTTATGTTCTACTCCAGCGTTAGCAATATTTAATAAAGAAGCCCCAAAATATTTGTTTACTAATACCAGTATAGAATGAATAGGTGCGATTCTAAAACAACCTCAAGAGAATAGGTAACTAAAAACAGTTTTTTAATTTTCAAAAAAACTAAATAAAACACAAATAACAAAAAAAGCTTTTTACGCTGAATGCTTAGTTATAAAATAAACCATCGTACACTAGCAATACTATCAAATTTTCTAATTGGGAAGAAATTTGTAGTCTTCGCAGATCATAGGGTATCACAAAATGTCAATATCAAGAAAAGTATAGAAATCAATTAATAGAAATTTTAAATTAAAATTAAATTGAGAGATATAATTTTTAAATATAGTTTACAATCCTGCAATAAAAATTTGCATTTAAACATGCATTTATTCATCTTTGAAAGTTATTCTAAATAGTTCTAATTGAAATAATAGAATTTTACTTGTATTTGTTTGTTTGTAAATCTAATAAATGTGAAGTAGTACTCTTTATGTGCAATTTAATGTTTCTTTGTCATGGATTCACAAAAAATATTACATTCTTACACGAACATAGTATCATAAAGTGAAGTTGAAAATCAAGTTGTCAATCAGTGTGTTAACAGAAATTAATTCAAACATCAATTCAATTTTTATACGAATAATATAAAAATATATTAAAAATATTTTAAACACAATTTAAAATTATAAAGATATTTGTGACATAAATACATAAATTAAAATAAACTAACCTTTTCAGCAACTGCAGATCTTCTGAAGTTATGTCGACGAGCAGTTCTTTCTGTGATAAAATCGTCGCCTTGTTCTAAATACATCTTGTAATTGCGATCCATTTTTACGCTGTATTTTAATATATAAACAACTTAGATATTTGTAATTTATGTGTACAATTAATCAAATTTTTTGCAAATTTTGAAAAATACTAATGCAGATGACAATATTTTTCTCACATCAATAATACTTTAATTGTAACAATACTTCTATGGTATTTACTTTTATCAAAACTCGAAATTTATACTTTAAATAATAACGAGCAAGTCAAACATCGTCAACAATAAGGTCTATATAGAGGAGCCTTTCTACGTAGCTCGCTGGGGTCATTCTACATCCCGTCTATTCCGGTCGTTCTTCGTTATTCCGCTTTGTTGTTCTGTTTCCTGTTTCGCTGAATTGCGCTTTTACATTTACATTGCATATTGGCCGTTCAACGCAAATTGACAAAGAAATAATAAGAAATAAGAACAAGAAGCTTATGTGGTTTATGTTCTGCTGTAGCATAAGAAGAATAAGCGAAAAAGCGCTTATTCTTATTCCTTCTATTTTAATTTATTTGCGTAGAATGAAACGGCCCATGACTTTGACAACACAATAACACTGCGGAACAGCACAGCGCAGCAGAACAGTGCAGAAGGACCGGCACAGGAATCATATTGAATAGTGTACAGTTTATTGTGTACGCTCACTCACTGCAGCAACATATCACAAATTTTCACTTTCTCATTTGTTGTTTAAAGTAAATAAATAAATCTTTTTTTTGGTTTTTTGAAACAACACAAATTAACGGCATCTTGAACTTTAATTGAAGAATTCTAACCAGCTAAAATAATTACGTTGTGAGTAACTCTTCAGCTAAAAACTGCATTCAAAGAAAATCACGTGAGCATAGACATAAATATAAATAAAATTTTTAATATACATCAAAATTTATACTTGAAAAATAGAAATTTAAAGCAAGTTTAAATTATTATTTTTGATATTATTATATTTTTTTTGTTCAGTACTGCATAATGTCAAAGTTAACAGTTGCTTGCATTAGATATAAAGATGAAAAATACAAAGATAGTTTTGCTTTGATTAAAAATATATTTTTTGATAAACAAACAAAAGATTGTATTGATCCACATTCGAAAGAAGATTTTATACCACAACACGAGTATTATGTTCATTACAGTAGTGATTGTAAGTTAAATTGTAATCCTACTACTAAATGCAAACACTTTTATAAGGCCTATATCATAAGCATTGCAGGTATGTTGATAAAAGCAAAAAGATACAATATATTTATTAATTTTTATTATTAATAGTATTTTATATTTCTACTTAGTTTCAAAAGAGGAAGCTGCATTTTTGGCACGAAATAAAGGAAAGCGTTTGAGGTTTATTAAAAAACTCACTTCATCAAGTGAAGTAAGTGATAGTTTTAGTGACAATGCGGATACCTTATCTGTGAGTACATTAATGACACTATTTTTTAGATACCTTAAAATAAGACCATTCTCAAATCAGTACTTATACATTCAGACATTATACAATTATTTCTATCAAATTTAATACAATGATTTGTTGCAATATAATATAAAAAGCTCTCAGCTCTAAAATCAAACTCTGATTTACTTTCAAGATGCGATCAGATAAAATTACAGAATTTATAATTATTATTACTTATAATGTACAATTTTTTTTCTTTTGTTTATTTTGAGTGGTCCTGTAGAATCATAATATACTTGAAAACTATTTGTTTGTTTATTTATAAATACAGTCTTAAACAATGTACAGTAGTAGCGCATTAGCATCTATAATAATTACATAATTAATAAATAATATACCATATAGACTGATGCACCACTACATAAAAATTTAAAACCTGAAACTTTTAATCTCAGTATATGGACATTTCAATATATCTAATGCCATTGCCAAAAAGCTAATATTTGAAATTTCAACAATAAGAATAAAAAAAAACAATTATTATAAAATCAATAAAAAATTTAATGTGAATATTTAAATGTAATTTGAAACATGATTAAAAACTTTCTAAAACTTCACCTTAAACTACCTTTTTGGATTAGTCGTAGGCATAAACCAGAAAAAAGTTTATTCTGCATAAAAGCTAATATTTCGAATGAGTCATCTAAAGAAACATTCAAAATATTCTTTATGCATTTGATATCAATTATTCATAATATATACAATAACAATTTTAGAATTTTTTTAATTCATTTTTTGCATTTGATTCAATTTGTCCTCTAAAGATAAAAAAAAAGATCTCAAATATTTGTGTGCACTAAATATTAATAATAAATAACATTTAATATTTCAATTATAAGTAATGTTAAATTTATACATTTATGAGATGTTTTCTTATTTTTTGGAAACAAGTTTCAGCAAAATCCTTTCCCTGCTGAAAATAATCAGCTGAAAAAGAAACTGAAAAGTCATTTAAAAAAAAAAACAGCTGACTTTTCAGCTGTTTTTTCAGCTAAGTATTCAACTGAAAAATCATTTGCTAAATTATCCAATGGTTTGTGAATAATTATAATTTGATTATATTTGAAGACGAAATTTAGTTGAAATCAGCTGACTTTAATTGTTTTA
>JAPYYQ010003330.1:0-11910 GCA_030522585.1 Anagyrus pseudococci | reverse complement strand
TTGGAAATTGTCTATAAAAATTATGGTAGCGAACAAGGAGGTCCAAGATTACCGTTGGAACTACCATAATTTTTACTGAACCAGTCTCTCCGTGTATATTTATCTACGAGAATAACATTGGTAACAAAACACTGGAGAGAAGCTACAGGAGGGCAAGAGAGAACAAATCGTTGAATCCATTCAAGTTCCCTTGGAAACGCACAGGTGAGCATATACAAGGCGTGCTCGTAGAGTGAGTGAAAAAAAAAATAAAAGAAACACCTTCTCTTACAAATTCTTGGGCCCCAACGCGCGCGCGCGCGCGCACACACAAGCTGATATGCCGCAAAGGAGTCTCAAGAGAGCCGAGGTCCGACATCGCTCAAACGTTGATAAAATCGCGGACGACTGGCATTTGAAGAAACATCGAAAAGTCAAGGAGAGGACCGCGAGGCTGGGTACGCGAGGTGCGCGACTAGAGGGGAAGAGGCAGAAGAGATACAACACGCATGTGTGTGCGTGTGGGTGTGAGTGAGAGAGCGGTGCGTGAGAAGCGCGCGCGTGTCCGAGCGCAAAGAAAGCCAGCCGTAGAAGGAGTAAAGGGGGAGAGAAAAGGGGGTGGGCAGGAGAGGAGGAGGCGAAGAGGGAGAAAGACGGGAAAGCGGCGGGAAGAAGGGGAGGCAAGCAGGGAGAGGCCCCGCGGTGATGGATCGTCCAATCAGTGCTGCAAGATGGAGCACGGCAACGGGGACGGCCAAGCGTGCGCGGCTTGCACCGGCGGACTTGCCGGTATAACGTCGAGAGGCTGGAGCAGCAGGGAGAGAGAGAGAGGAGAGGTCACGGTCGGGTCGCTTCTCGCCGCTAATCGACGAGGTGTTTGCCTCCTCCTCCTCCTCCGCCTCTCCACGACTCTGCTCTGCCGCCAAGAAATTCCCGGCTTGGGCTTTACGTAATGTCGCGGCGCAGGCTTTTTTTCTCCTTCTCTCTCTCTCTCTCTCTCTTACCATCAAAGCGTCTGGCTATACAAAATGCTCGTCATGCTAATGACGATAAAAGCCTGTAAGCGCGCGCTTCACTGTCTTGTTCTTTTTACTTTTTCAATGAGAGAAAGAGAGAGGTAGAGGAACGTGTCAAGTTTGGTAATCAGCTGATATTGTTATAGAGACTCTGGATATTTGCTTAGATTTTTTTTGCTTCCTCGATTCACATTGCTTGATCTTTTAAATGCCTCCTGTTATTATTTTATTAGAAGCTAAACTATAGCTGCTTTTAATAATTCCGATGCTGACGAACGATTAGTTTAATCTTATTCGTTATTTAAAGATTTTACATGAAAATTTAATTTAACAATCTTACAATTATAATCCAATCTAACAATTATTCGTATACAATTACAAGTACTGGAATTAAAAAGAGAGACATGAGTGTATATGTGTACGAGAAACAGGTATATGCGAAGAGAGGTTGAGGGAGAGAGGAGCAAAGTATAGAAGGCACATGGAGAATCGGGAAGGACAGGACCGAAACCGCGGCAGTATCTCTCTCGGTCTCCGACGGAGCGAGCAGTGCCTCGCAGGTATAAGTTGGAGGCGCGCGCGCGCGCGAAACTTGCGGTTTCAACGGCGAAGGAGGTGGAGCAGCAGCAGCAGCAGTTCGGGACGAACATCTCTCAAAGCGGTCGGCGCGGAGAGGAAGGGAGAGAGGCCTCTCTCTGTCTCTGTCTCTCTCTCTCTCTTGCTCTCTATAGGTTACTCGCGCGGGGAAAGAGACCTTCGCAAACAATGCTAATAAATCTATCGGGAGGCCGCGGTGGCGGTGGCGAACTTCCGTTTTCCTGTGTGTGCGCCGCCGCCGGTGTGTCTTTCGCTCCGCAGCCACGAGAACTCGCCGCAACCGGGCCCCACCACCTCTCTCTCTCTCATCCTCCTCCTCGCTTCTACTCTTCGACGAATGGAAAACTTTGGGAATTGATCGATCACGGATATTCGCTGCTGGACGGGAGAGGGAGCTTTAACTTCTCTAACCGACCGCTAGTTCCCTTTGCCCCCACCCCCCGCTCACTCTCGCGTTCTCTCGACCCTGGAACGTCTTCGAATTTGGTAATTGGTTTTATAGGACAAGTAGCAGGATTCGGTCACGAACAAATTTCACCCGGAGTCTCGTTTCGTTATGCATCCGCGCCGAACGATAATTGCGAATATTTGCGCAGGAGCTATTGATAGACAGACGCTTTATCTGCGATCGGTCTATGAAATGTTTGTGCAACGTGTCTGGCTAGACCTTGACATATCTACTTGAGGAGGAAAAATTTTATCTCGGCTTTCGTTAGAATATCGAAGAGAGAAAAAAAATTGTTGAAGATTTTCTTATTTTCATCCAACGGAATAAATTCTCAAATAAAATCAAATAAAATGTGTACAGCTCGGTAAAAAGCTCGCAATATTTATAGCGCGACGCGCACGGTATGGCACGATTTTCGTAACAGTAATAAAGACGTAAAATTGAAAAGCCAAACAAAAAAATAAAAAGGACGACGAGCGGGCAAGGGGGGGGGGAAGAGAAAGGGAGAAAGAAGAGACCCACATTAAAAGAACAAAGACAAGCCGGGGATTGCCAACGCAAAGCCCTTTTCGCTCGCGGATTTTTTTCCAACTCCGGCCACATAATTCTTTGGCAAGAGCCGGTGCAGCAGCAGTAGCAGTAGCAGCAGCAGCCGAACGCTGTTTTGAAACCGAGCGCTGACACTTTAAAGGGAAAAGCGAAAGACATGGAAAGCGAGGCAGCAAGAGAGAAAGAGAGAGCGGGCGAAGGGGACGGGCGGAGAAAGAGTGAGAGTACGGGGAGCGACTAACAATGGCCGCCAACCAAAACATCCGATAAATCTAACCGGGCCCTGGACCTCAAGCCCCAAGGGCTTTTAAACTCCTCTCTCTCTCTCTCTCTCTCTTTCTCTTTCGTATACGTATAAATACCGACACACACGCACACGAAAGCGCACGTGCACGCGTGGCTAAACTCTTTCGACCCTCTCGAAAGCGAGCCCTGCCCGCGCGGCAACCCTTACATTAAAGGCAGACCTCAATGCTGAACTGACGCGCGGGGATGGCGCAGGAGGCGGAGAAAGCACTGGCTGGATATTCGCCATGCCAGGGGCTGGCCACATTCACGGAAAGCTCTCTCGTGGACCGTGGGGATGCTTTTTTTCTCCTCTTTTACAGTATACGCACTGCGAGACAGGGACGTATTCCAAGGTTATTTGCATACGGTTTTGGCATTTGCCGAATGAAGAGAGGGAAGGATTTTCCCGGACGATGAGAGGGATCGCTCTCGAATTGCTTAATCGCCACTTTTGAAACAAATAGAGAGCGAATTATTTTGATTTTTTGTTGTAAATTTTTTTGAAGAAAAGAGTCGCGAAAGAGAGGAAAGTTGACTAGTATTTGACTTAGGCTAGTCACAATGTAATGCAACGACCAGGGTTTTTACGTAGCTGGGCGATTTGAACTTGACAAGTTCTGTAAGCATTTAGAGAGGATAGTTCGAGGACTCGAGCGACATAGATATCAAGTCTACTAAACGATGACGAAATACATCCAGGAAGACTAGTCAGCACGGTCTCGAGCGTCGTGGCTTTTCGTCGAAACACCCGTGAATTTGTATGCGGTCGCGGGCCCGTAATTCGTTTTGCGAGAGCCCGTGTTCGCTCTCGTCTTTTTTTCGGCATCAAACATTCAAAACGTAAAGGAGGGGTTATGCGCGCGCGTGTGTATTTCGGGTAGACTGTAGAGGTGACGCGCGTGTGTCCGAGGCCGGACCGCAAATTGTTTCTAGCTTTCCGTAATTTTCGGTGGAAATGAAAGCGCGCATGTCCCGAAATAAATAATATAACGGAGTACGAAGCGAGAGAGGATACTTTGCTCCGAGGATGTTGCTTCATGAAAAATTCATAAACATAACTCAGTTAAAGGGACGAAGGAGGAGAGGCAGAAAGTCGAGCGGGTCGCGTGATCGGTAATGCTATTAGCTCGTTAATAAATAATCTTAATATTTTTACTCAACAGGGGACAGAGCCCTCTCTCGCAGCCCGAGAATGAAGTATTGAGCCGCAATAATTATCCCTCCCACAATTAGCGCTGCCCGGGTATTTCAATAATTCTGTTTATACTAGTCTCCCCCCTTCGAAATATTAATATTATATAAAAAGCGCGCTGCAAACGCGATCGAGCGTGATTTATAAAACGATTTTCCCGTCGCGAGCTCTAAGAATTTGCGGCGATACCAAAAAAAAAACAAGTAAAATAAAGAAGAGGAAACTGTCGGAAAAAAACGATACACCGAGAGACTTTAATAAGATACTCGGCATCGTTAAGGATAAGAAATCGCCGTGGCCAGCGGCCGCGTAAAAGCGTCTCGCCAATCAGTCATCTCAATCGGCCGAGAGCTCTCATGCTCCGCGCGCTCGCACCGAGAGAGAGAGAAGCTGCGGATCAGAAGAGGAGGAGGAGGGAAGCTGCTCGAGAGCAACAACAAAAAAAAGAAGGCGCAAGCCACACGAGAGGGCTTATCGATTGGCTCGAATCTCAAGGTCGATCTACCAGAGGGACTTGCGTGACGTCAACTGTTGTGCGGCTGGCGCGCAGCATCGTCATCCAGCTCTCGGATGAGAGTAGCCCAGCCCTACAGCATCCACAGAGCTGTACATGTATATATCGCTCTTGTATATGACGAGCTAAGCGCGTCGTGTATGAGCCGTCGTATACTGCCAGAGAAGTTGTGCTCGAGAGCGCCCGCGGTACCATCGCCTGCTCCTTCTTTTCTCCATTCTCTCTCTCTCTTACTCTCGTATCTCTCGCGCGTCCCTGCAGTGTTCGCTCCACCTCCTCCTGCAGCCTCTTCCATCTCCTCCCGCTCGCTTGCCGGGCCCGCGAGAGAGAAGAGTAGCGGGCGGCGGTGCCGGCAACGCTATATAGTTGGTAAGAAAAGGCGAGCGCGAGTGCGGAGATGCGCGCGGGAGAGAAAGAGAGCCGGCAGAAGAGTGCCCGGCTATGGGCGCTCACTCTCTCTCGTGGAAGAGCAAGAGAGAGCGAGAGACCGAGCGCTTGGCTCTTCCCGTAGGCGGAAGGAAGAGGTCCAGCGCGAGGTGGAGAGAGAGAGAGGACAAGCCTGGTAGAAAGAGGACGGAGAGGGAGAAAGAGACGGACAGTGCGCTGCTGCTGCCGCTGCCATGGTTACCGTCGCATTCCCGCCTCGCCTCGTTGCCATGGAGACCTCCTCACTCGTGCTAACCTTTCCCAGAGTCCTGCCGCCGCCGCCAGCGTCGCGCGCCGTCTTCCCTCAGCGCGAAAGAGAGGGAGCGATGCATCTCTGATGCTCCTGCTGCTGATGCTGTACCTGCATATAGAGCCGTGCAGCGATGGAGAAGTAGAGGAGCGACATGCTTACCTCGCTAGATGATAACGCGACGAATCTTTACGTTCTACGGGCTCGGGAGTTTAAGCACCCACGCACTCCCTTTAGCTTTTCTTCGCTTCAACTGTTTCTCCAACTTTCAGACTTGTTTATTTTTCTGTCTCTTAATTTCGTTTTATTTATTCTGATGTTTAATTTGCAAATTGAACGAGGAGCTCGAAAACGATCTTAAATGTTATTACGGAAATAAGTGAGATCCAAGTGTCAGCCTATTAGCCGTAGTCATCTTGAATTCAGGGTAAACTATTTTAAGAACGCAATGCCATAAAAAATTAAGTTCTTCGCTAAGTTTCTTGAAAACTACAATCCAGCGTTCTTGCGATTCTGCAGCAGCAATGCGCACGAACCAACAAACATCAGCGCTCTATAATCAGCCCCGGGAGAAATTGCGAAAGATCAACTCGCTCTCTCTCGCGGTGGTGGTGGGGTATAGAGAAGGAAGTGCTTAGATACAGAGTAACTCAGCTGGCGAGAGATTAGCTGGCACACGGCGATTGGCTGTTGGCCGCGTATCAATGTTTATTTGAAGCTGCGAATGCGCGTCCGGCGCACGTGAAGGCTAATGCTGGCGCGCTCCACCCACCGACGCACGCAAGCCGCCAGCCCGCAGAGTTTATACTGGGAAAGAGAGAGAGAGAGAAAGCTTATCGCTCGACTCACGCGCGCCTGGCGCCTCTCGCTTTTCATTTCGGTCTCTGTGTAATCGACCGACCGATTGCAAATTAAATGGGCCGAGAGACTCTTTAAAGACGGAATGCGGTCTTGCTGAAAATAAATCCTCAACTTCCAGCTAATGCTCACCAAGCTGCGCGTGCTCTTTTTCAGCGCGGAATGCGCAGTGACGGCGTTTGTCTACAGGGCCAAGCTTTTTTCTTCTCTCGAGCCGAGGCGAGTTCGCAATGATAAGACAGCTGAGAAGCGGAGTACCGGCATTCCTCAAAATCACTTCCAGCTAAATCTGCGCGTTCTGTGTGCGTTTTTGCGCGAAATTTATAGAAAACACTTACCGGGACTGCCGAGGAAGACCGAGGAATAGAGTACACCGCGTCGTGCTTCGCTTGCCACTCTTTGCGCGTCCGGCGGCGAGTTCCAGTCTCTGGGACGTTGACACCATTTACCTGAAAAACAAAAAAGCAGCCTATGTAGCAAACTCTTCAGGCTTTCCATTATACCAACTCACTTATTTCATGTTCAATTAAATATTTTATGTTTCTTTTGGCAGTAGGCTTGGCAGTCGGCTGATGGACCAAGTTTTTCGAAAGGCATAAAAAGAAAGAGCTACGCGCTGTTATATCGGGCTGAGGTAGTAAAAGGAAAAATAACGGCCAGTCTTTTCCCTTTGTTTTTATGTCGTTGATACAGAAATAATGTTGTATCGACTGTGTAAGCGAAGGGAGATTCTTCATTCAGGCCGATCACGCGCGTGTGTGCGTACGCGCACGACTTGGCGGCTTACAAGCTGGCGCCGCAAGAGTTCACACCAGCCGCAAGTGTGTGGGTCGATCGTAAACGTACACGAGAGCCCATAAATCAAATTCCTCTGAAGGTGCATGTGTACGGGGTCGTGTACGCGGGTGTGAGGGGGAGAGACCCGCGGTGTGAAACTTGCAAGTACCAACAGAGAAAGTGGGCCATGCAAAATCGAGCGCGTTTTAACGTTATTTTTTTCGAAACAATCCGCCACTATATAGCAAAAGCGTTTCCTATTCTTTATTTTTTCTTTGGCGCAAATGAGATGTACATTGCGCCTAATAAATGTATTTTATTCGCTATTGTTCCATTCGATAAATCATCTTAAGTATCACTTCTGTGCAGGCAACGTTTATGGAAAAAGGAGGCGGCTCCTATCGGAATAAGATGCACGCGCGTCCGTGGCAGTAGTAACTGCCCGTCGAGTCAGACAAATGCAAAGGCAAACGTAGTCTCTGCCGAGCATCTCAGCCCTTGGCTTGTTCTTTCTTTTTTCTTTTCGATCATTTTCGCGGCCCCACGTGCAAAAGCAAACAAATTATCTAATTATTGAATATAATTTATCTCGAGCGAAATTACACGCTGCGGAATAAAGCAATAATCAAAACGAAATTCGCGCACAGCTCGAAAGCGCGCCGATTACGAGCCGATTATTTGCCAGTAAGAAAAGGAGAGAGAGAGAGAAAGAGAAAAAAAAAGAGAATTGCCGATCGAGAAAATCGCGGAGTGCTTTGCATCGAGCTGAGGCAAAAAAGTACGCTCGTCATCAAATTATACGTTTTCGCGATAAAATAAGCGACCTTCGAAATGCAACAAGAAGCGCACGTGCAGCCGCGTATAGCTTGCGAGTAGCCAAGGAGAAGAGGCAGGGGGGAGGGAGAAAAAGAGCGAGAGAGCTCGGGCACGAGGAAGAGCCGCATCTCTTAGCAAGGCGGTGCGCGAGGAGGAGAGGAGCGAGAAGAAAAAGCACGGAGGGGCGAAAATAAGCGTGAAGCAAATAAGTTCTTAATTGTCAGCGGGCCGGGCGATTTTATCGCGTGAGTTCTCGTCCCTTGCGCTCCCGGGGGCTTATTACATTTTTTCGCGCTCCTTTTTCCTCTGCCAGGGAGGAGAGAGAGCGACGCGTGCGATCCGGCCTGGACGAGAGCGGGCGGCCCCGAAGAAAGTGCGCGGAATAAATCGCGCAATTACATTAATTGGATAAGTGCGCGACGGGCCGCGCGAGGAACGCGTTATCCGCGCCGCTCATCGTCCGGGGCATGGGGCCAGATCTCGCTCGCGATTCGCTCGACTTCGCCGGCGACGGCACGACGGACGTGTCTCGCGCGCCCGAGCAACGACGCCTTGACGTTGTGCGGGCATTTTTGCGATAATCCCCCTCGGCTCTCTCTTTCTCTCTGACGATTAACGAGAAGCTGTTCTAACGACCAGCGCGTACGGATGCTTTTTAGACAATCTTCGTCTGTATCGATAATTATACGGCTTTATTTTTAGATAATAATATGAAACCAATTGTATTTTCAAATATCAATTGCGTAAGGTAATTTTAAACGGATTGTCATTGATTACGTAAAGCCAGAAGATTGAGATGCCTTAAAATATGAATTGAATGTATTTTGCTACATAATATAACCGTTTATCAAAGATTTTGTAGTCTTCCTTCATTGAATTTCACAACACCCTCTAATTTTGATATTGGAATTTTCTACGAGGAAGTATTTACCCAAGATTATTAATGTAAGATTTCATAATGCCTCGTTACGTAACAGTATTAGAAATAGCAGGGGCAAAATTTAGTCTGCAACGATTCGAAACATTCGAAACAGATTCGGTAGATAGTAAGACTCAGACGCAGAAACATATATTAATAAACAAGCACCGAATGAAACTGTATTCGCATGAAGAAACTCTAAATATTTATATTTCAGCAGTTGCAGGCTAGCCGGATAAATGTTTAATCGTCAGACGGCTAGTAATGCTCCGAGGAGGGGGGGGGGTGTGAAGCATGGAAAATTTACGCAAATTCGCGGCAGCAGCAGCAGCAGCGCACATTTCCAGAAGGCAACACACATATCGCGCGAGTTCAGTGAGTTCCCGCAGCCCGTATGATTTAGCAGGAGCAAGCGCGCCTCGCGACATTCGGCAAGCTCTCCCCCTCTTGCCGAAAAACCAATTCTAGGGGGGGCGCCCAGAGCGCGCTACAGCAATTTTCCAGATGTGAAAATAGGAGAGGTATCTACTTTATTTCCAGGGAGATCCCGCTCGAATGAGAATACACGGCGAAGCGGGGGCCGAGGGTAAGCCGCGGAGCGAAGTAATTTCACACGGGACGGAGCGCAGCCGAACGCGAGAGCGAACGCAGGGGGCTGGCTGGAGGGAGGGGGGGCACTGCCAACCTAGCGCGAGGAGTATATAGGGAGCCCGAACGCAGTCTTATCTTGGCCTGCCGTTGCGGCAACCCTCCCTCTCTCTCGCCCTGGTTCACCCTCCTCTACTGCTTTCTTCTCCGACGCGAAAATTATATTCTCGAAAAGCAGAAAATTGCTTTCCTTCGACGAATTCGGAATTTCGCGCCATATCAGACGCTTACCCCTCCCCGGCAAGAAAGTTGCCTGCGAAATTGCGCCTTCCGACTCTACGTGCACAGCTCTCCTCCTCTTTTTCCGATTTAATTCTGCAACGATAATGACCTTATCATGCGTCTATTATGGCAAGAGTTGTAGATAGTTGGACATTAACTTAACCGAGTTCATCGACTCTTTTGAATCTTATTTGATCGATTGTTTCGAAGATGCAGCAAAGTTTTATTTCGCGCCTTATCGTACGAGAGCAAGATTTCTTTAAAATTATCAACGAATAACTCGATATCTCAATTTCAAGAGTACCAATCAGCGATTTACTTGAAAAATTTATTCCGAGCAGAAAAATAACCAGCTAAACCTAAATAACCCCATAATTTATGTTTCAGAATTAAAAAAGAAAGGAGACAGCAATTCTGGAAGAAGAAGAAAAAAACAAGAAGAGGATAACAGCAGGAATCTCGAGCGTTTAAAGTTTATCAAAGAGCGATTAGCAGGGGAGGAGTGGACGAACTAGATCGGAGACGTCGAAGCCACACCTTCGGCCAGTTCTCGGCCCAGCAATTTGGCAGGGGCCAAAGCTGGAAAGGCAGACCTCTCGCGCTCGGAGTCACGTGCTCCCGGCGTTATAGCGGGCAATTCGGAAATAATGGAAGGCGTCCGACGACGACTTGCCCTCCTACCAAGCACCAAGCTTGGGGATCACCGTAATTATACTAATGGCAATAGCTCGTAGGCCGGGAAGAGGCTACGCCGCCGCGAGTGTGACGAGTGCTCTAATACAAGGGTATCGACCGACATCGGACGAGGAATGACTGGTCAATTCGGCTCTCGGCTACGATAGCTCGCGACCGACTTCTTCTTCTCCTTCTCCTTCTTCGATGCCGAGTTATCGCGTTTAGCTTTTTATTAAATGATCACTGTGATTCACGAATAATCATCGACGACGCCCAGCACCTGGCCCCTATCTCTACACTTGCTTGGCTTTCTTTTATGTTATGCTTTTTTCTTTTTTAAACGTAACACTTTAAAAAATACCACGGCTCAAGTATTTGATTGTCAAGTTATTGAATTTCTTGCGATATTCCGCATTGTTTTGTTGGGCCGAGATGATGATTCAATTGCAAAAATGGCCTTATAAAATTTTTAAAGTATGATTATTCAAAGTGCACTAGTTTTACCTTTCTAGTATCAATTTTATCAGATTTTATCAATTTTTTTTCTTTCACGATTCGCTAATGTAACAGCTTAATAAAATATTCAAACTCCCACCCGGTAATTCTATTTCAGCGTTAATAGCATTGCGATAAGCAGCACAATAAGCACCTAATTTGCATAATGGAACTCTACATTCGTTCGTCATCCGCAAAGGAGAGAGAAAAAAAGGGAGGCGAGAGAAAACTTCCGATCGATATATGCAAGGTAGAAGGAATGGCTCAATCTCGCAAGCGTAATAACCCTTATGAATACCTCGAAGAACAATACCCCACGCAAGTATGTGTACGTGTATGCCCGAGGAGAGCGCTAGAGGCTCGATTCGCATTCTTTTTGCCCAACACAATACATCAGGATCAGTCCGAGTCATTGGGATTTTTGTCGAACTCGCTGGTGTTTCGCGCACGATTCTCCTCGTCCCTCGGCCTCTAAAAGACACGGGACTCTCGGCCCCTCTCTCTCCAGACCGATGTAGGGAGCGAGAGTCGTCGTGTGTATACCTGGCGTCGAGACACGACGTTTTCGCGCAGCGTCGAGCAAGAGAGAGAGAGAGCGCCGGAGGATGAGAGAGAGAGGAGAAGGAACGAAGAGAGCGAAAGATTTATAACCGAGCCGGAGACAGGGTGTAATCATACGCATCACCCCATCAACCCCGTAACTCTGATTTACCGTGGGAATTTGAAAACGTCCTCCCGATCCCTACACCCGTCCTCGTCGTCGTCTTCGTCGTTGTCGTCGTCGTTCCAGCGCCGCTACGGAGATATTCTCGACGCCCTCGCATATCCGTGCTATTTCGATTCTATTCCAAAGCGTGAGTGTGTGTATATATAGACGGCAGGCCGGGAGTGCGCAACCGTGCGGAGACTACACACACGCGGCGTCGTTATGTAGTCTACGAGATATAAAACGTTTGCTCGGCCCCCGGCTAACGTAAACAAGAAATACGGAATGTCGAAAAGCCACGTAGGACACACGTTGACTGTACCCCCGCGGATCGGGCTAATAATATATACACAAGACACCGATACAATTCGAGCATCGAGGGGGATTAGAGCGCCGATGGATTGACGTCGGCGATTCGTATTGCGCAGCCAATTAAGCACCACAGGGAAATTTGCGGGGAAATTAATCGATTGCGACGAAAAAAATACCAATAATTGCGGAATTGAAAACTACGTTTGCTAGTATTAGTGAAAAA
>JAPYYQ010003329.1:0-11916 GCA_030522585.1 Anagyrus pseudococci | reverse complement strand
TATTTCAAAGGGATGAACGCGAGGTTTATAATATATATAACAAAGAGCAGGTGAAAGGCGTGATCCGTAGAAGAAGCAACTACACAGAGATCGCGGCAGTGGGGCAAAAAGAGAACATCGCCTGCATAACTTTGCCAAAGGAAAATATTCGCATTTTGAGTTGAGGTCGCGGTGGGACTGGGGCTAGGGGTGGCGGTGTATGGTATATAGCAGGAAAGAATTGCAAGTTTGCGCGGGGAGCGCTGAATCCTCCTGGCCTGAAACACGACAGAGAACTACGGAAAGAAAATGGAGAGCTGCAGAAAAAGGAAGGAATGCAAAGACTGCCAGTGAGAGTTTAAGAGTGAGGGTATGTGCGTGCACGTACATACGAAAAAGAGAGCGAGAGAGGGAGAAAGAAGAGTCTCGGACTGGTCTGAGCTATCGAGTTGCCTGCATATTGATAGCTTTGCGCTAGTCGGCTGATTAATTATTATGCCGGAATTCGGGGGGATTGCCGGCGCGCCGAGTCTCATGCATATTCCTTACTGACAGAAGGAGTACCTTGCCCCTTAGCCGCCGCCACCTCCACCTCCTCCACCTTCTCTTCTCTCGCTTACATATACATATATACGAAAGTGCAGGAAGATTACGTCCGAGCACGAGTCGAGCGGCGAAAGCACCAACCGCTCCTTTCCCCTCTTCCTCCTCCTCCTCTCGCCTTTTCCTTCGACCTTCCCCCACCCCCTTTCTCTTCGGCTCTATCGATAGATACAAACAGACGACTTTCCAAGCTTCTTTCCCCTCTCTCTCTCCCTCTATCTCACTCCCTCCGCCGGAGAGCCATTCCGCAAAGCTTGCTCCGGTCTTTTTTTTTATGCTGCACTACGTCGATTTACGATTCGATTTTACTTTCAAATCCTGAGGGGAAGAGCAGGCCACCGTAGTCAGGTTCGAAAGTTTGCATTGGCGTGTAAGGCCCAACGTAAATATTTGTCTCGATGACACGCGAGACTGTGCCCCGCTATCCCACTATCCTCTTGTTGTTCTGCGGGTGTTGCTCATCCTCCTCCTCCTACTTCTGATGCGACTATATCGCCAAAGCTATAAGTCATGAAGGTTCACCTTTCGCTCAAGGATTTTCCTGAGCTATATGCGCTTTTTACACTGGTAGTCGTTTTTCAATTTTGCTATTCGAAACTTTTTGGTGGCCTTTTTTCATCTCTGTATATATACGTACGTAACGTATGTAGGATTTTTCTCAAGATAGATTGAAAAATTTATTTCAACTTCGCCTTAAAGTTTGAAATAGCATCCGTATTACATTTCAGATATATGGAATTTGCATATTTTTCGAGTTATGCCAATGATATACATGTAAAATTTATATTTCGAATTGTTTGAAATTAAATGCTCGAGCTTATTGCGCAAACATTTCGCTTTCGACATTTTAGCAACGTCGAACTAGGGAGAGAGAAAGAGCGAGGGAGTTGAAATGAAAGAGAGGAATCATCTGGCATTGCCGCTGCAATTCCCGTGAAAAATTACAAAATTGTTTCGAGCTTTTTCTAGGTTTTTACGTAATTACGACGTTTACATATGTGGAGGAGAAAAATGGACGAGCGAGAAAAAAAGTGATTCTCATTATTTTTTTAACAACACAAACGGGGCTTGCTCGTCTTTGTGTTAGTTTTACGGGTAGATAAGCGAACGTCGTTATGAATGCGTTCTGTTGTGTTGGCACACGTTACACAATGGACGGCACAGCAGAAAACTACGTAGTTTTAAAATAATAATCATAATAATAATAAAACAGCGATTAAAACATCAGAACTGTTTAAATTTCAAGTAAAGCCCATTGTGAATGTTAAAATTTTCAGGACCGGCTCTCCCCCCCCCCCTTTTCCCCCGTGTCGCACATAGGAGACACTAAATTATTCATAAAGCAGAAAAAAGGGACTTGACGTTATTTCCTATAAACGTTTCTTTCTCCCAACATTAATTACTCAGGCGTAAGTAATAATCCCTTAAAGGTGTCGCTGCTCTTTTTTTTTTCACCGGGACTTTATTATCGTAAAAGCATTTTTACTGTTTTTCACGAGTAAATATTAAAGAAAAAAAATGATGGCGCGCGCAAGAGCCTTAGGAGCAGCAGCCGCCGCGGCAGAGATTTCAAGCGAATTTCGCGAAATACGAAGCCGGAGAAAAGCGGCTTTTAGCTTCTCAGTCAAAATGAGCCGTTGCCCATGGGAGGGATATAGTAATGGAAGGTGGACTAAAGAAATCAAGGCGCTTGGTGAATGTGTCGTCTATCCTTCTCCCCCCACTTTGCCCCTCCTCGCCATTATACACACAGACGTGTCCACATACACACACACACATAGGTTTATATACTCAGTGCTCTCGCGTATATATGTATACAATGTAGCAGCCGCGTAATGGGCAGCCATTTAAATTTTAAATGGCCAGCGGTGGCAGAGCAGCAGTGGCAGCGGCAGCAGAGGCAGTAGTATCAGGAGCGCCGGCCGCCGAGAGAGAAAGAGAGGGAGAGAGACAGAGAAAATGAGAGAGAAAGACTCGCGGCCGTACAGTGCGGCTTCTCTCTCTCTCTCTCTCTCTCTCTCTCTCTCTCTCTCTCATTCTCTTTCTCTCTCTTTCCCTCCTCCGGCTATCGGGTCAGATAGCTGTAATTCGTCGCTTCCTCCTCGTTGACTGGCCTCCCACTCTCTACCGCAGCAGCGCTCAACCAACGCCTTGCGCTCCTTCTCTTTTTCGCCGGAAATTTCTCGACACCCCTCACATACTAACAGGCCATCTCTCTCTCTCCCTCGCTAAACGATACTTTTTACGCCTGCAAATGCGACCGCACAGCAGAGCCGATCGGCGGTATACGGGGGTGGGAGAAGTTAAGCGCTCTGGAGCAGACGTATTACTATTGATTCGAGAGAGAGAGAGAGAGAGAGAGAGAGAGAGAGAGAGAGAGAGGGACTCTCTTTACAGTGAGCCATGTGCTTCGTGTATAGGTCGTATACGGTGGCAGGCATTGTGGCGAAGTAAGGGGGTGTTGAGGGGTGCGGAGGAGGGGGGGGCGTCTATACCGGACCGGCTTTCGGAATATATCGACCATTTGAAGCTCTCCGGGTCCGCAAGCACATAATTGCTTTTCGGAACTTTGGCCACTGGAGCGCGTGCACGCCCGGAGGATCTTCTTACGTTGTCATTAAAGACCATATGGTTGTCGCGTACCTAAACCAAATTGCTCAATCATACGGCGGCAAGCTCGTTAAAAGCAAAGTTTTAACCTTGCTTCTGTGTGCTGCCGCTGCTGGTTTTGGCTCTCTGCTCTCACTCCTTGTGGCCGCTAATACGTTTCTCAATGTATACGTTCGCCCGGCTTAGTTAAATTTTGACCTCACCTGCTTGCCTTTATCTCTCCGTCGCACGTCAGCCAAGACGTCCATGGGAGCAAGAGAGGAGAGAAAAAAATCAGCGACATCGACGTGCGAGTGTGTATACGTAAGCTGGGGATTTTGGCTGAACGGCCATTTCAAAGAGAGCAAGCCGTATCGCAAGGCACGTATATAGACACATTGGAGACGGCTTACCTGCCAGCTTTGGTATTGGCATGGCTTTGCAGATACGACGAGGGAGAGAGAGAGAGAGAGAGAGAGGGCCAAAAGACGCGGTACGTTGCGGGATCAGTTTGAAGTTGGAGGAACTGCTGGTTGCACGAGTGTACAGCAAGCTGGCCTGTCTCATATGCCTCTTTCTCGCTTCTATATACATCGGCATATCTACATAGGTAGATCGTCGTGCAAATGGAGGATATCTCTAGAGTAGGCGGTATACGGGGCAGCATATTGCTAGACGGTCTCGCTCTCGCTATGTGGAGAGGCTCGATCATCGCGCACGATAATCTCGATTAAGCCTGATGGTGTGAACGTGGCCTAACGGATACCCCCGGACGATACTCCTCGCCGCGCTTATGCTCTCTCTCTCTCTCTCTCTGCCTCGCTCTCGCACTTACGGTTCTACACGGACGGAGAGAGACGAAGGAGAAGAAGAAGAAGAAGGCCCATCCGGTTGCATATAGCGACCGACTGGCTGGCCAACAAACATGTGGTTAGACCGGTCCCTCTCTCTCCCTCTCTCTCCGTTCTCCATTTTCTTGCTCCCATATAATGGTGCCTTCACCTTTCACAAGGTCCGCCAAGTCTCCGCGACCGGCTACGTACAAATGCGGAGGAGCTCGGAGCGGTGGCCGTTTTAAAAATCTCGACAATTAAAGCATTCACCACAATTTAGTGCTATAGGGCTACTGGCATTAATATGTATACGCCGGCAGTGTTTGAATAGGCCCTCTTGTAGACTCTCGGGTAAAAGAAAATCTCCAAGCGGAGATCGTCTTCAACGCTGATGGTCGAAGAGGTAGAAGAGAAAGGCCGAGTCATTGTCGGCCCAAAGATATTTCAATAAACCGAGTCGAGGCGTGTATTCCTTGTATATTACTCCTTCTCGATTCTCCTCGAAAGTCTCGCGGGCCTCTTAATCTTTCTTTCCCTTCAAAGAGATTATTCATCTTTTGTTTTGCCAGCCGAGTGCCGGTTCTCTTTTTTTTCCGCGGAAATTTGAACGCGCGCAATTAAAGGCTTATGAACTCCAGGATCAATTTAGCTTGAATATTTATTAATAAATCGTAGTTCGCCGCTGACGAGCTTGCTGGCCTGCCTTTAAACCATTCAGCAACGATCTGGTCTTTCTATTAATAACGAACAAACATTGTCGTTTCGAAATTTATGGAGTCCAGGGAGCGCGATGCCCGATTTGAAATTAACATTATCAAGGCGAAGAGAGAATATTCGTTCTTCGTACAATGAATAATTAAGGTCAATTTTTGAGTAACAAGACCGTTAGAACAGAGATTTAATTATACGTTTCTAGAAATACTCGCTCTCGCTGCTCTGAGTTGCCTCGCCTTTTTTTTCCTCTTTCTCCCTACTTCCCCGAATATAACAATTGTTAATTTGATCAATTCATCTGGGTGAAAAGGAACTAAGTACTAGATGATTTCTGCTTCCTCCTCGCGTAATAATACCGTTTCAGATTTCATTTATAGCGATAAAATGGTTATTTACGGGAGAACGAGAACGAAAAAGGAAGTCGAGACTCCGAAGTTTACAATTCACACATATAGGTGTAACTGTAGTTAAAAAGCCCTTCTTTTTTATCGAGAGATCGAGAAAATAAAGAGAAACGCAAAGTCATTAGGAGAAGTACATACGCGTTTGCTACTGCGTACGTAGGCGTCATCATCATTTTTGACGGTTACACGTATATACGAGTTTCTGTGTACGCGCTTCGTGCGCGCGTGTGTATACGTGCGCGCGGTTGATGCTCGGGGGGTAAAGTGCTTTTAGCCGAGGCTTTCAATAACACTCAACGAGCCATCAGTGTAGTAGCATGCACAGATCCACACACGTATAGAGAGAGATGCTCTCGCTGTTGCGCTGTATTTTCTGGAAAAGAGACAAAGAAAAATAAAAGACGCAAGCTGCCTCGAGCGAGAAAGGGTCAAATAGAAAATAGAAAGGCGGGAGGGGGATAGGAGGAGCAAAGTCAAAACGGGGCCGCGAGATCGTCTAAAGAGTGTCGCGATCTCGATCGCTGGGCATTTCGCAAGATCAGCGACCTGCGGAGAGCAGCCTAAGTTTGCGCGTACGTGATGTTTACGCTCTCTCGCGACGAGGAGGTCGGCCGGCTCTAATTCAGGATTCTGGATCGAGGCGAACAACCGCTAGAAATCCAGGCTCGACTTGGCGAAAAGCAATCGAGAATGCCCGAGAAAGAGAAGGAAAAAGAAGGAGGAGCAGGCAGGAGTAAGTTCGCAGGTGCGAGCTGACGAGTCATGCTGTACACCGCTGGCGGCGGCCAGCATGTCGACTCATCAAGCTTCGCGAAATTGCGCGATTCCCATCACCGGGGGGAGCAGATCACGGGGAATTCAGGTGGCATTTAAGTGCCTCGCCTCTCATCTCTCTTTTACGAGGTCGTTCTTGCGCTACTCGGCTTGAGAGCATCGCCGTCGTGGCAAAGCAGCAAACGATCCTCGCTGGCCCCAACGCCACCCCCCGGCCACCATCTCTCGCTCTCTGTTCTGCTTATCGCCTTCCCTGCCTCAGCAAGACTCGATTTATTTGTCCAAGAGAATGGGCCACACGTAACCCCTTGCTCTCCCCTCCTCTCTGTTACTGCCTCGAGCAATTAATGATACTGGTGTACAAACCACACACATTTATATGTATACGGGGGGAGGGTGAGGAGCAAGCCGCCGCGCAGTGTTTCTCCAAATTTTATGTCCGACCATCTCTCGCTCTCCGCAGCTCTTGGCGATCCTCTCCACTTTCGAATTAGGATGTGTTTGTTATCTTTAAGCTTTAGACCCGTATATGTACGTACATAAGCGCTCGAATAGGTTGCACGCGAGATACATTTTATGCGCCTCACCGCGCGGGAAAGCTCGTTTTCTCCGAGCGACGTTATACCGAATGGTATATGCGTATATACACGCACATACATCCATCTCTATGCGACTTTGTATTTGTACAACTTTTTTTTTGTGTTAAAAATATCACATATCTGAACGTACATAAATTTTGTTTCACCTTATTTTTTCTTTCGACGCGTGACACACATTTGTTTCGACTGCGCGAATTCACGTATACGGCCGGCAGAGAGGAAAAGCGACGCGGCTATTTTTTTCTCGTCTCGAAAATTTATGTTTTGGCATTAGTGCGCTCGGCGGCGGAGCGACGAACTCAATTAAACTTGCTTATCGCTATTGTAGCCGCGAGTCCTATTGTCGCTGCTTGCCAGAAAAGTGTACATAAAAGAAAGAAACTCGCTCGGGGTATGGGTGGGGGGGCTCTGTTTCCTACAATATTTACTCTCGGTGCTGTTCATTGTGCGCGGGTCCGCGTGCAAGCTCTCTTTGCCCCTATCTCGAGGGCGCAATGTTCCTCATCAATCCTAACGAAAGGATCTAGATATCTTGGGAGTAGATCGGAAAAGAGTTACCGAGTCGCCGGGCTGCGCCCTTTTAAATTCGCAACAAACTTGATTTTCGGCTAATTTCCCAGGCATAGCATGCCACGCGATAATCCGGATAGCTTTGCCTCTCCCTCTCTTTCTCTATCCCCGACTGGCTTAGAACTATCTATCCGAGAGCTGCTCCTAGACGAGGGTCTAATGCGATTAGCGTACACGGACTACAGTCGCGCTATCCCCCGTCCCTCTTTGCTCTTTCTCTCTCTCTGCCTCTGCCTCGCTCTCTCTGTAGCTTCATGACTATTTGCTCTGGAGCGCAACGTTAGATTACTACTGCGCCAATGAGCTACTCAAAGGCCTCCCCCCCCCCCTCCTCTCCTACCGACATCACTGGCAACAGCAACAACAGAGTGAATGCTTTACGTACCGGCGAACGAGGAAGAAAGGAAGACTCGGATCGATACATACGCTAGAGCGTAATTCTCTCCTCACAGGGATCTATCGGATTATTCTATCTCGATTCACCTATTGTGTGATAATAACCCCATTGAATTTCGCACTTCAAAATGTTAGCTTGGAGACCGCTGACTTTTGTCCGTTTAATTAGACCTAATCTGATTTTCTAAACGCGTTTCTTTTTCCTCTGCTTTCGTCCTTTGCCGTTGGCTGAATAGTCTATACAGGCTTGGGCGTCTATTCGGATATCCCCTTGGCACTGCTACCAAGAGCAGCTCAATGTGTCATCTAAGCGCATATCTTGTAGCTGCAGGATAAGCGGCTCATTACAGCTAAGCAACAACATCAATTCTCACCAGGAGGACAATTACAGACTGTATAGAGAGTATGTGCAAATTACGACGAGGTCCCCCGTGCTCGATATTCTTGCATTGTCCGCAAGCGGAGAGCCGAATTGTCGCGCTGCTCTCTATGTCACGTATTACAAGTAATACGTACGCCTGCTCGCGCACAAGCGTAATTAGGATATATATACGTATCCGTTTGTTCTGGCTGATTTTTTTCGCTCGATTTCGGTATAATTAACTCGTATCAATCGTTCGTTACCTCGTCGCCCTCGCGTTTCCATTATTACGACTTTATCTGTTGAGCGTTCAATTAAAGCATAGCGTATGCAAACTTTGAAATATTCATAAAGCGAATAAATTATATGAATTGTACGCGAGCGATTTAATTGAATAATAATGAAAAAAAAATAAAAAGTAATAAAAATGAGGAATGGCATGAATTCGGGAAATTTGTTTGTCCAACTCGCGCGCAACCAACGAAAGTATTACATGAATTTTTCATTTCACGTTTTACGCTAATGAAAGTAAATAAAACAGCAACAATAAAAAAACAGCGGAAAATTCTGTGTTCTTACTCGATCATTTTTTGTCAATTAACAACGGACGAATAATTTCATACAAAAGGCACGCGAATAAATCAAATTTGCCTTGTGCATAATGTAAACGTTGAAAGAAAAAAAGAACAGACAGTGTATACAGGTACAGCTGGCGGTGTGGCTATTACCGATAATCAGCTTTCGCAAAAGGCATATTTAAGACAATGGCATAGTGCGCCACTTTTTCTCAGAGAAAAAAAGAGAGGCGCCTCAGCGCTGAACCAAAGAGTAGCGTCGTTTTTTAAAAAGAGCCAGAGAGAGAGAGAGAGAGAGAGAGAGAGAGAGAGAGAGAGAGAGAGAGAGAGAGAAAAGAGAGTCGCAGCGTCAGGGGGCGGGAGAGGGGCGTTTGATCGATGAAAATCGCCATCAGCCAGCAGCTCCCTCGTCCCTCAAGAGCCGACAAAGCCGGAGAAATCAGAAGGGGGGAAAGAGAGGGCTGTAGGTGGCGATCGTATCAAGGATCGTCGTGCGGCGCTGAGCGACGCGAGGCACGGCATTGAGACATTTTTCAAAGGCCTGATTTACCGCGTGCTATACTTCTCGCTTTACCAGAGCGCTCGAAGCAGCGTAGCTCTCCGAGCGCTCTCCGCCTCGTCACACACGAAACGAGCTTGTGGTATACCCCGCACGATCTAACGCTCTACTCTCTCCCTCCTCTCTGTTTTTTTTTTCTTATCTATTATTAATTCTAAAGCTACACTCGCTTGACTCGACCCCGGTAATCCTGGGGTTAATCTCTGTTTAAATACTGGAGCTTCTATTTTAGATAAAAAAAAAAGAAAATATAGGTTTAATTCGTCCGAGAAAAAGTTGAAAATGAACCCTTTTAACGAGAATTCTAATCTCGAGGATTTCGGTAGGAGCTGCGGGCTCCTGGGATTGTCGCGCGGGTGCCGAGGGTTTGGTTAAGCAAGGAAAAAAGTTGGAGAGCGACATGATGTAAACGCTTTCTTGAGCTGGAAGAAAAGGAATGGGAGAAAAACAGAGAAAGAGAGAAAAACTGCTCGGGGTATGAGAAGAAGGAGGGGGAGGAGGAAAGGGTGTTCCGGCTAGTTGATGTGCGGCTGCGCGGAAGCCATTAAACGCCCGAGAGAAAGAGAAAGATAGAGAAATGGCGGATGGGGCGAAGAAAGGAAAGATCAACGGGGCTCCGAGGAAAAACGGTATCAGCCGGCAAATCCTGCGACACTCATCACCGCCGCCACGCTCCCCTAACTCACGCGCTCTCGTATCAGGATTACGCCGCCACCGCGGCTTTTCCGAACCCGCACTTAAACGGAACATTTGCCACGTGCAAGTGGGATGCGGAGGAAAAAGTGGCGCGCACAACCGCAGAAGCTATAAGCTTCGCTGGCTTTGATCGGCAGCTCTTGTACCAATCCGAGCGCGATATATATATCCATATCGTTGTATGGCTCGAGGGGCTGAATCGCTCCGAACGCCATCGGCACTTGAATTTTTAATTCAGCGCTATGTAGGCGGAGGCAGCGGGGAAGATAGAAACGGCGCTACATCACGGCCAGCGATTTCCTCTTGCGGCGTATATAGGAATATACTCGGCTGAAAGTCGGGGAGTGGGAGGGAGGGGGGAGAGGGAGCAGATTAAAAAGGCTGCGAGGCAAAAGAGCTTTTCGCGCGCTGGCTCCTTCCGTAGCATCCGGCCTGCAATTTATGGACACTATACGTCGCCGGAAAGGTACAAAGAGAGACGAAGCGGGGCAGGGTGCGAGAGGCAGAGGACGGAAAGACGCGCGGGAGCCTGGCTCTCTCGCTCTTCCTCGAGTGCGCAAGCCGATAAATCGCTGCTCGTAAAACGTCGTCAAGTAAGAGGAGGGACGAGGGCGAATTTTTTCCCAGTCGGAGTGAGAGGGGGTAAGGGGGGGGGCGGAATGAGGTGGGAGAGGTGGCAGCAAAGGGCTGTGGAGTGCCGACAGCCGGCACTTCAGCGACCGGATAGCCTGTTTATGGCACGAGTGTGCGAAATCCTTCCTAAACGCACTTATGGAAGCGCCATTCCGCGACTCCCTTGCCACCTACACTCTTTACCGCCCCGCCAACGATCTTGACGGAAAGAAGGAAAATACAGAGCTTTTCGTGGCTGGTGCTCCCCTGCTCCTACTGCTGCTGCTTCTATTGCACCCAGCAAGCCTCTTATATTTTCTTCCTCCTCTCCTGACGCCGCTACTCTACTTATGTACATATACACGTGCCAATCAAATTTTATATCTTTTTATTTTATTTTTGTTCTTTGTTTTTTTTTATTTCAGAAAGAAAACAATTACTGTCTCTTGCAGTTGTATGTGTGGACATGTAAGATGTATAATCGCATGCTTTTTTATTTAGATTGTTTCTATATATGAATACACAAATATCCGAGAATATCAAGCTATATTCTTCGCTTTTCATTGCGAATTTGCTTGACAAAGTTGGTAATTTTCAAAGGCATTGATTTTATTTCAAAGTTTTCTTTTTCAATCGATTCAATCGGACAGAATAAATATTGAATTTTATATTCAATCTTATAATTAGCCGCGATTTTCATACCGCTTTATCATTATATATTATGAATGATATTAAATTTATAATATATCCAAAGAGTGTTTTAAATTTCGTTTGTACGATTTGCCGGTTATTCGCATTTCAAAATAAATATTAATAATATAACCACCGGAATATGCGCTCTTGTAATGTAATTAATTTACCTGATCAAATTACTCGATTGATATAATTTCAAATGAATTATTTTATAAAGCAATCGAAGTCTTGCAAGATTGATTTTAAATATGCCATGCAAATATTTTATTCATCCCTACAACTTGGTAATGCCTCAAAATTAGCTAAATGAAAAAAGAGGAGCGGATGAAAAATAATTCATTTCCTCAATCATGGGTGCCAATGTTATTGATAAGTCGAATTAACTTCCCAATTTTCGAAATCATTCGTTTCACGAGCTTTTCATTCGATAAAACTAGAGCGGAAAATACAGGAGCGCGCGGAAATTCGCTTTAGTACTTTAGTAGAGTCTCTCTCTCGCTCTTTCTGGAGGGGAGTGGAGGGCGAAAAAGGAGAGGAAGAAAAAAGGAATAGGGCAAAGGAAAAGAACGTGTAAAAGCGAATTTGGGATCGTTTGCGCGTTTCGGAGCGCACACTCCGAGCAATTTATTCATAATGGCAGCGATTGCTCCTTTTTCATCCCGCTGTATTGCTCATACCCTTTTCCTCCCTTTTATTCGCCTCTATTTTCCAACCCCTTTTTTCATCCTTCCTTCTTTTTTCCTATCCAAACCCCTATCTCTTTCTCTCCCGGCACAATTCCCTTTAAACTTGCTCTTTCCGAGTAAATATTTAAACTTACAAATTACACGATTTACTATATAACGCCGGGCGCGCATTCGACCTACACGTATAGAAATGTATAAAGAAAAATTACTATACTGTATAGTTCGCGCGGTATATACTCCATGTATAGGGAAATTTTACTACATGTATAATAC
>JAPYYQ010003326.1:0-20202 GCA_030522585.1 Anagyrus pseudococci | reverse complement strand
CGCGGCGAACCCTTGACTAAGAATGCTTATTCGCGGCAGTTTGAACAGTAGCACTTTTTCGAGAGTCATTTGAACAGTCTGCTTTTTCGCTGCGCGGCGACGATATAGGCCCTTATCGTAGCGAGTTCGTCTTACAGGCGTTACTTCTGCTTATATGATTTCTTCATAGATACGAAAAAGCGAGTGTAAAAAAGACAAGAGGTCGATGAATCATCAAGAGAAGCGCAATGACGTGTGCTAGTTGTACTGTGCTATCGCACACGCAGCACTTTCCAACGTGCCACCAGGCGGCTCTTTTCGCGCATACGAAGAAACAACATCGTAGGGAGGATGTACGTTTAATACAGACTTGTACGTAAAACCGCTTGCAGCTCTATACTTGTATTCATATAGAGGTAGAGCTGCTGTAAGCTTGTGCTAGTATAAGCCTGTGCGGCCGTTCAGGTTTTCAAGCGTGCACAATTACGTGGGGAGCTGGAGAGGAACGGGGAAGCTTCGGGAATGCCTTGCTCTCCGAGGAGAAACGACTCTTTTTCTCGTCCCTTCTCTCTCCCTCCCTAGCTCTATCTTCTTCTTACCAACTTGCCTTCTTCCTGCGCCCCGCACCTATATACCTATATATCTACATCACCGTCTTTTTCTCTCTCATTCCCATCCAAGGCGGCGGCGGCGACGGCAGCAGCAGTAGGGCCCTTTCAAAGCGAAATCTCTCTCCCCCACTCTGGGCCCCGCTTTCGTATTATATACAGCGTAGTAAGCGAGAGAGAGAGAGAGAGAGAGAGAGAAAGCAGAGCTGGCTGACTCCTTTTGGCTCTTTCTCCTTCCTTTTCTCGCGGTGCTTCTGCGCGCAGGCCGGCTGGTGGTGTTGGCTGTTGAAGGGAGAGAGCTGCTCGTCTAGAGGCGTGTTGATGCGTCCGTGTGCTTTCGGGGCCCGCTCCCGCGGAGCAATCCACTCGACCATTTTGTAGCTCGACGTCCCGGCTCTTTGCCTCTGCTTTCCTCTCTCAGCCCAGAGCCTCTGCCCGGGGCCGCGCTCCGAAAACCCGTACCGCGGCCGCTCTCACACAAATGCGCCTTCTCCCTCACACACACACACACACACACACACACACACACACACACACACACACACACACACACACACACACACACACACACACACACACACACACACACACACACGGACAGACGGACAGACGGACAGGGGCCCAGGCTGCTGCAGCAACATTGCCGGCTGCGGCGAACCCTCGAAAATCATGTATGTGTCTATAGAAGCGCGATTGCGTGTGCGTGCGCGCGCGTGTATGCGGGCCTGCCCTCGACACGAGCCTGACGCTTTATCGGCCCCCTTTCCTTCTCCGCGTGTGTGCGTGCGTTGCGTGGCTGTGGGTAGGCGCGTCGCGCGCTAGCATAGCAAGTAAGCAAGCTGGCCCGTTTTCTTACGAAGAGAAGCGCGGACAAGACGGGACAGGCGCGCTCGATGAATTTTTCGTTGCGAGCCGAACGACGAGGCATCGAGCAACCGCTCCGTAAGCCTCTTTTCCCTCGGCGAACATGCCTGCTATGCTACAGCTTCCTCTCCTACAAACATTCGCAGGGACATGTCAGAATGCGATATTCATTCGTTACATTTCGTTTGTCTTTACAATTATAGGCGGAGCTATGCTTTGTCTCTCCTCTACTCGCTGTCAGAAAGTTACCCGACTGAAATGCTTCTCTTACAACTTAGCCTTTGCTTTGTCTTTAATTAGAGGAGGGGCCGGAGTCTCTATTAAAATTCGGCGACGTACGTACCCACGCAGCGACATACGCGTCACGAAACGGTAAGTCCTATAGAAAATCTTAAAGAAACAGTCTGCTAAGACCGTTTTGTGACGCCTGTGACGCTGCGTGGGTACGTACGTCGCCGAATTTTAATAGAGACTCCGGCCCCAGTCTGAATGGCGAAGTGTGGAAAGTAGTTTGGGCCTAATAAGAATGCGCCTCGTGTCGATTAAGAATCTCGCTGATATTCCAACATATCCTGCAGCTCGCAAATGCAGGCTACTCCACCAAGTACCTTTCAAGGCTTGGAGTCCCTTGTTCCTGGGACTCGATCAAATTGACAAATCTATACGAGACGTCGAAGAAGCAGAGAGTTGGACGGGACTTTTGCCAGAGGATGGAATAATTAATTTGAGCAGGGGGTGGGCAGGGGAGGGGAGGGGGTGAAGTTGATAGGGATACTGGCTTGTTACATTTGCGGGAGGTCTCGTGATATAAAATGTTGTTGCGACGAAGCTTGCTAATTTACCCTTGGAATACTCGAAAATTATCGTGATTTTGTAAAAATTACGATGTCACTAAATAAACCTGATCTAGTTGTCGTATCAACAACATTGCTTCCAATACTCGACTAATAAATAATGGGGATCTCAAGACTACTGACTGCAAGTAAAATGCGACTCGGAAAAACAGCACGTAGTTTGCAAAATTCAAGTCCAAAAAACTTTGGAAGTACCGAAAACAAAGCGCAAGAGTCTAAGCAAGTTTCTTATTAAATTATCAAAGCTTCGCCAGTGGTATTTGCCAAGTTATAAACGAGTTTTTACAACGCGCCGCTCATTCGACATCGAGGCCGCGCCGTCAATATTTTCAAATACTCCTGAAAACATATATTGGCTTTTCTGTTTGTTTCGCCGAGCCTTTGTTGTCTATTCCCCGGCTATATTTTTCAACGTTTTGCTTTTCGTTTTTTTTATAAGTTATAAATTTACAGAGGCAGATGGTATAAACCGCTAGAAGAGGTTCGGGGCAGTGCATCGTTACCCTTAAAAATACAGTAAAAATAAGGGAAAACTTGGTTGAAGCTATTTATAGCATGAAAGATTGTGTTATTTGAAGAGACTTATTTGGTAGTTTACGAACATTTTGACTCGTCGAACGATTAGCACAAACGTTTATGTGTATATACAAAATGAAAGACGGACAGGGCGGCAGGAGGTATATTGATTTTCTGCGAGCGCGCTCGGTTTATTCTCGTCGTAAATACTTTATTTTATTCAGCGGAAATGTTTAAAAACTCCGTAAAGATCTATCCATTCTACTATTTCCATAGGCCTATTAATAAAATAGTGTTTAATGAAATTTTAAAGGTAATATTCCTGGAAGCCTCGATCCCGAGCGTCGCCTCGCTACGGCCTTGCTTTTCTTACGTTTTTACTTATTTAACCGATTGTTTCTTACATATCAATTATTCAAATTGCGAATAATACAACTTTAACATGTGCACTTTATTCTATGTCGCGTAATTCTACAGATTTTAATGTACACTTTGAAAAATAAACGTTTTTAGAGCAGCCTGCCGTAAACTCTGCACATCTCCTTTGCATGCTAGTCGATAAATATCCAAGTTTTTAAAATTTTTTTTTCAAAATAACATTGTTAGAAAATGTAAAGATCCGTTGGAAAATGGATTTTACAATTACTAAATCTTTAGATGAATAAACCTTACTGATACAACTCGTTTTTTGCAAGCCTTCCAAAAACTCGTGTCTTCTCAGTCAAACGAGCGAAACAAGCTTCGTCTGTTTCGCTCGTTTCTACACAAATTTACAGCTAACTCGTAAATTTTTTTTTAAAAATTGTCTCTCTGAAGGTCTACTGTCATTCTTTTGAACTTGAATTTTCGCTATTGTAAATAGTCTGTTGGAAAAACAAAGAAATTCTTAGAGATGTAGGCAAGAGCAAGAACTTGGCCGCGCTCACTTTTCTGCTTTTACGCCGAAATACGTATACAGAATTGTTATTAATTCTTCAAGTAATAATAACACGTAGTAAATTATTTCAGAGCTATGGCTTTGTAAGACTGCTTGTGTTTGTATTTCAGATGATGTGTAAATAAAACACATCCAGAGGAATAAAGAATCAGGCTTATGACGCTTTGAGAATGCCGTGAATTCTGCTCTTTTGCATCGCTGTTTCATACAGTGTTAACACTATTTTTATGCCCACCTCTTATAATAACCCTGCGAAAGATTCTTTCGTTTTTCTTTAACGAACTGTAATGTTACATAGTAGAAAACAGGGGTTTTTAAGGCAGAATCTCCCGAACTTGTCTTTTTTGAGACAAATATTAATGATTTTTTGGAATAAACTAGAGGTGTCTTGATAATCTAGTTGGCTTTCTTGTTAAATAACACGCAACTGCCTTTAAAACGTTAATAACTTACAAAATATGTAGGATTAACAACAAGTGCTGCTCGGATAGCCGGCCAACTGCCTCTATTTACGAGAGAATTTTTCATTTACAAAGCCGAAATATTAGAAAATACGCAAGTAGGGTAAGCTTTGACACTTGTTTTCAACTCGGATAACCGATGCCTGCCATTGATCGCTCGAAAATCGCCAAATCCTCCGGGAAAATCGAGGCAACATCGTAGCCGAGGCAAAAAATGCCAAACTATTGCAAAATTTTAGGAACAAAACAAAGCAACGACAGCTGAAATTCAAGCCTAAATCGAAATCCAGTGGATCTAGCAGTCTAGAGGGTAAAGCCGCGAAAAAAATGGTCAATTTAGGATGGAGCAACGGGGGCGAAAGGCGATCCAGAAAACGGCGATAACTCCCGAACCATTGGCCCGATCCCCGCGAAACTCGAGACTTGACACTGCGAAATGGTGTAGAATCCGAGGGGGGAAAAATAATCTGGCTAAGTGCATAAACAAGGGAGATAGGCGATTGGGATTTTAAGTCTGCGCAGAGCTCGGCGTAAATGCGTCGAGCTCGCGCAGCCAAGGCTCGTACCCTCTCGCTCGCTCCGCACGAGCGCGTTCTCTTTCCCCGGGCCTGCCGTGCTGCACGCGGCGTCGTCGGCGGCAGCTCGCCTGGGAACTTTCCGTCGGCTCTCTCGCCTACTCGGCACTCGGCACATCGACTTTTTACCGCGGCCTGCGGAGGAGAGGGGGCAGGGGGCAGGGAGAGAGAGAGAGAGAGAGAGAGAGAGAGAGAGGCCCCCGACGCGCTGGCGGCGGCCAAGCGGATTTCTCGGCGTCTTCGAGTTTCTCTCTTGGCGTGCTCTGTACGCTGCTCTGTAGGCTCTGCGGCCCTGTGTGCGTCTCTGGCTCTGTCTGTGCGGGCGCGCGCGTGCACTGACACAGCCGACTAGCCGAGGAGGACGGCTCGCTCGCCTCGGCACTTCTCTTGTATATACAGGTATAGACGAGAGGAGGCTCTGGCGAGGCCGCTGCCAGCGGCGAGATCGCGAGCAGCCGCGCGCTCGCCGGATCGAGACGGATTGCGCGCCACGTCGGCCTTTTCTTCCTGCGCTCGGGGCCGGAATTAATGATATTTTCGTTCGGCTCTCTCGCTTGCCTGCCTGCTCGCTCACCAAACTGTCTCCCGCAGCTCCTGCCTTTTTCCCTCCCGCTGCCCCGTACATGCACGGGGCTATAATAGCCCCGCACGCGTCGCCTCTACACTTGTCTCGCATGAGCTGTATACACCGTTCTCCTTGCTTTTTTTCCTTCTCCTTCGAGCCTTCGACTTTTACGCCTGCGGATTGAGTTATTCTCGCGCGGAATGAAAGAGAGACACGGCTTATGTAATAGACGAGCCACTGCTAGCTCTAGGCGGAGAGAAAGACAGAGAAGCGAGAACGATGTGTATTTATGAAATGCAAGAGTGAAATTCGCTCGTGCCTTTCGGGCAAACCGATGAAATGTTTATTCGTCTAGCTCTCGCTCTCTCTCCCTCTCTCTCTCGCTCTCTCTCCCTCTCTCTCTCTCTCTCTCTCTCTCTCTCTCTCTCTCTCTCTCTCTACGCTAACTCACTCTCACCTACTGCATCTTTATCCAGACGACTGATATTTTACTCTCGCACCTACGACGCCCCCAGACACGTGATAATTATAGCAATCGACTAATCCACAAGTTTTTCTTAGAAATATGTCTCCCGCACTGAAATCGCTGGATTAATAAATAACCGCCCCAAGTTCAATATAAAGTCAACGTGCGTCTTATATATGGCTATGGATATTTTAGATCTTACAGATCAACCGTAGTTTGCATTGTTTTTTTCCAAAATTATCACTGAGAAAATACAAAAATATGTCAATTTACGAGTCAAACTGATTTTTTTATCCACAGCTATTTTCGTTGGAAACACACGTGTCGAGTATATATTCTCAAAGCATACCGAATTTGAAAAGTCCAGCGTAAGCGTGCATATTTGGTAAGAATAAATTAATGCAATGCAAAGTCGGCCGTGGAGAGATAGAGAAAAAGAGAGAAGAAAAAGAGGCTCGAAAGAAAAAGAATGCCGAGTGTAATCGACTCAAAGTGTCAGAACCGCTATTAAATTAGCATTTTTACGAGGAGGACTAATGAAAATAAGCTTGCTTGAGGTGTGAAAGCTGCAATGGGAAATATGCAGTATACAAACTAAGCGCGTTTTTGCGAGGATTGGCCCGCGCGTGTAGTTTATTCTCGCGCGTACAGATTTGTCAACGAGGCGCGATAACTTTCGAATAAAATTGCAAATTTATTGAAAGACAGTTTGTTTTAGCCGTTGAAAATAATCTAACCAAGAGGCGTAGTGAATAAAACCAGTTGTCGAAACAACTTTTTTCCGATGCAGTCAAGAGGAGAACGATCAGTTGGCTGCAATAATGCGTTAAATACTTTATACGATAGGTATCTACGATAGGAAGGAATTGTTGGTTAAGCACTCTCGGACGTGTCGCGCGGCTAATGTTGCTAAATACGACTTTCAAACGAGCCCAATTGTCAAAGTCATTTTACATAAGGCATTTAAAAAAAAGCTTTTTATCTTGTTTCGGCTTCGAGTCAGCGAAAGAGCTGAGTGGTATAGAAAATATATTAGACGTATGAGAGCCGAGCTGTAACGAGCTGTAGTGTATAAACACGGCTTCTAGAGTGAAAGAGCATTAAACATTCTGAGGAATATACATGCCAATGGAATTATAGCTATATTCGACTAAGGGAGCTATATTCGACTGGCGCTGCTTACTGCTGCTGCTGCCGAACGCCAGCGGATATTCTTTCGAAATACGGTAAACTTTGCAATGGGGCCAAACAAATTGCTTAACCTACTAATTTCCGATGGTTCTCGCATTAAATTCAAGTGCGGACTTTTTCATTCTTCCAGCTCCCCCAAAAAATAGCCGCCAAAAGCCTCGCAAAACCGCATGAATAACCCCCGCATACAAGGATTCTTAGCAGCTTGCCTCTGTAATAATCGACGAGACGCGCGTATATTTTGACAAATACGCAATGTTTCTATTCGCAAATAAAATATAACAGATATATCTACTTTCGAATTTTCGAGAACAAAGTGTATTTTCCTTGTCAATGTCTCGCTTCAAAGTTGAGCCCCCTAAACATGTGCCTCTCCTTTTTTTTAACGAGCCTTCCAAACTTACGCAATTGAAAATAGATAAATGTCGTCCTCTTGTCATTGCCTCACGGGAAATATAATTTGACTTATTTAGTATTTTCTCATGAATAAAAGTATAAAATTTTCGAAAGATAACTTGGCCTTTATAAATACGCGAAGGTTCTGCCGACATTTTGTGTTTAGCCTCAACATTTCGATTATTTCTTTGTAGGATTGTTGCAAATTACAAAAGGATTGCTAATTGAATACGCAAATGTTTTGTTTGTTGTTTAAAACTTGTACTTTATTCGTGTTAAAAAACAAAATGGTAGCTTGACGGCTCTGTAGCTCGAGCCAGCCGCTAAATCTTAACTTGTTTTTCCTACTAATTATCTTACTATTTTTAATGACAAAATCGAATTTTTATCAAATAATGTTCCTCCATTCCTTAAGTATCTACCTATAAAAAAATTTGAGCTTAAATTCCAGTTGAAGTGCAGTAAAACGACGATTTTTCTCTTATAACTATTTTACCGGGAGCAAAAGTAACCAGTGCGCTTTTATCATCAGACATTTGTTTATTGTTTAAACGTAAGGTGCGCCATATATAGAGTCGATTTGAAAAGAACTTTTTCTTAAACTATATATGTCTGAAACTAAGATATTATTATTATTATTATTATTATTATTATTTGTGTAGAGAAGAGAGAAGCACACGGGGCGTATTTGGCAATCAACTTACTTGCTATTTTCGTCATAGTTCGTTATCAAGCGACATAAAAATTTCTCATCGGAAATAATTACAGCCTCATTCAGACATACACGTCGTCACATTGCGCCGAGAATATAAAATGTTGAAAGTTCCTACGTACATATCCAAAGTGGAAAATGTCGAGGCGCGTTTTGAACAAAGAAAAAAAAAAAAAAAAAAAAAAAAAAAAAAAAAAAAAAAAAAAAAAAAAAAAAAAAAAAAAAAAAAAACACACAGGTGTTCAGCCATTTCGATAAGAGTATATTACGTACTGCTCAAGTGTTTTGAATGTACAATTATTTAATTTAATACTATCCGGTTAAATATTTGTGCTAGTTCAAAAGTGAATTTTTCCAGGTCTAGCATATATTCTTTCATAAAAAATGTAAATGTTTTATCGTGTATATTAGAATGGCAAAAATAGTTTGCGCGCATACACCCGAGAATCATATTATGTAACGGAGTTTTCAATTATAGCTATTAATAAATGCATAGATTGCAATTTCTGGTGTGTTAACAATACAAAAAACAACTTATGAATTCGTTTAGGTCACTTATAATGTCTGATAAAAACGCAGATTGTTTTATTGTTACTAATATTAAATGTACAAGTGACGCACGATTCCGAGAATTTTAGTACAATTCCGAGTACAGATAAGTTTTCTCTTGATGCTTACGTTTTTTCCGTTAACCAATTTATTTGCCTGCCATTATTTAGATATTATGAAGTCCATTTCTTTGAACAATGCCTGAATAAAAAACATGTAGTATTTATATTGATAAGATTTTCGGGAGACTTGCACGTTCGTTACTCTATAGAAGGCAGATTTTGAGAAACAACTGTGACGGTTGTTGCAGATGCCAAGTTCACTTTACTGTGTTTTTTTTAAAATTTCCCGCAATAATTATGGCTCAATCAATAGTAGCCGGATTCAGGAAAAGAGAGGGAGACAGTTATTTAATTATAGGAAATATGTGAATAGCAGGAGTTTTACGACTGACTGTGTTGTTAGGTATTGTTAAAAAAATACGTCGAGAATCGAACAAATGGTATATGCGCCAGTGCTAAGGAGCGTCGCTTTAAAGGCATATTCTTTTGTGTCTCTCTCGCTCGCCGCGCGTTCCCAAGCGTTTTCATACTCTCCTTCAGCTCCCTCCTTTCCCTGTCGCGCATTTAAGTACTCCAAAGTCGCGGCGACGCGGCGGCTGCTTAACGACTGCGGCCTGCAATGTTCCGCCACCTAAAATTTTCTCTCTCTCCCTTTGTTTTACTCTCTTTCGTCTGCTCTCGGCCAAAGAAACCTGTAGACTCTATATTCACTCTGAAAATATGTATACGTGTATACCTGTGCGCGAATGAGAAAACGGAGGAAAGATGAGAGGTCGGTTGATAAGACAATAGGACGAGGCGCGTTCAAGCTAGGCAACACATGTACTCGGCAAGCTGGCTAGGCAAGCTGGGACGATGGGCAGTGGAAAAGTTAGCTGGCAGTCGAAAATTGAAATTCTGGAATATAGAGTGTATTTTATGCCGCATTTTATGGGGCAGCAGCAATGTTTTCGAATCTGTCACTCTGCAATCGCGGAGGCGCTACGTTTTGATCTATGAAACTAGGGGCAAATGAAAAAGTCGCCGCTGCGAGTTGCACGAAAGGAGAGAATAGCTCTGTATATCGGCATATCAGCATTTGCCCTGCCAGCGAGCCGAGTTTGCGTATTATACATGTTCGCGCAGTGAACGGCGAGAGGTGTGAGAGCAGAGAGAGAGAGAGAGAGAGGGAGATAGCTGGGCGGGAGAGGAGAGAAAGAGCCTACGCTCTCGTGCTCCCCTGATAGTCGCTCCTTCCGTTTGGAAAGTAAACTCATCGAGCGCTCCTTCTCTCCCGCTCGGCTTCTCTCTACTGCGCCTTCCTCCCTACTTTCTTCAGTTTCTCCCTCCCTCGGTCGCTTTCCGTAGCAGAGACCTGCCGCGGCCGCTGCTCCAGAGAGCGAGGCCAACTCCAATTTCGTAACACGCGCCGCATAGCATATATACCGGCGCGCTCGCTGCGAGGCTCTCGACCCCGCGAGATCCAACTCTCCTTTTCTCTCTCTCTCTCTCTCTCTCTCTCTCTCTCTCTCTCTTTTATACTACTCTTGCCAGTATCCGTGGTGCTCGCTGTTACAGCAGCGCTATACAACAAGCCAAGCTGAAGAAAAAGAGCGGGGTTTTCTGGGAGGGGAAAGGGAATGAAATAGATTGGAGAGGAGCACGAGAGCTCTAGCTCCCCGCCGTCTACGAGAAAAACAGAGAGGGAGCTGCTGCTGGTGAAGAAGAAGAAGGAAGAAGAGGAGGAGGAGGAGGAGGAGGAGGAGGGGGGAGACGGGGGAGCTGTAGGTAGATATAGAAAAAGCGAGCGCAGCAGCAGCAGCAGCAGCCAGCCCGCCGCCGGCGGACTGCTGCCTAAGCTCGCGGAGCAGCGGAGAGAGGGGGACTGGTAATTCCCCGAGTGGTAGCCATGGTAACACCCCCTTAGGCGTCCCCCTTTTCACCGGCAGCACGACCACCCCCGCTGCATGCGCGACCCTCTGCCTGGTGCCTGCACGGCGATACTGCCAGGCCTCGCTCTCTCGCTCTCTCGCGCTCACGCTTACGGGCCGCCCACGGGAAGCATCTCGCTCGCGCAAGCTAGGCAACTCTCCTCGTCTTGCTCGCACTGCTTCCATCGAGACTTGCGTGTGCTGCTGGAGGCGGGGTAGGGAAGCTCGGCTGTGAGTGTGATCGTTGGCTCTGTCTCTGCGTCTATGTATGTGTACTCTCGGTGCGGTATCGATCCGCAGCCAGCGGCAACGGCGAGCACGACTTTGGCGTCGTCGCCGACGACGAGGAGTACGCAGCTACGTCGGCGCAGCCGAAAACTACTAGGCCGCCACAGGGCTTCGAAAATCCATCGGACGATCGAGCGTATATGTGCTCTCGGCTACAGCTCCTGACAAGACAAGCTTTTTCCACTGGCTCGCCGCTTCTCATCTCCCTTTCCGCCCCTACAATCCTGGATTATCCCCCAGCTAACCAACAACTCTCTAGCATGCATCTTCAATTAATATATTTCTTTTTGCCCGTATACCCTCTCCGCATTATACATCCTATCTACTCTCTTTCTCGTTTGCTCTTTTACTTTTCAACCTTCCCTCGTATTCTCTGTATAGATATATACATGTACATCTACATATTGGACTGTATCCTCTTCCGGGACGTTCGATCGGGGAGTAAGCTTCTCTGGACGCGAAAGAGAGTTTCTCTGCACTCTCGGGCGGCAGTGCTGGCTCGTGTTATTAGATAAGCCGAGAACCTCGGCGGGCTTCCCTTCGAGCTTGCGCGAAGCTCACTTGCCCTCTCGAGCTAACTATATAGCCGAAGCTTTAGCGTATACAGCAAAATATCACGCGGCGAAGCTCGACCAAGTCTTACGCGCTCTCAAAGAATGTTAGCATATGAGCTTGTCCCGCGGGAGGGCTGGGCGCATGAGCAGAGCCCACAACACGGACTGACTTTCCTGCTACCCCTGCTACTGGCCATCACAAAGCCGTGAAGAGCTGCGGCCCTGATTTCCAGGGGATAACTGCCTGGCTAATGTGCCCTCGAGCTTTTTCTCTCTCTCCCTACAAGTATCCGCGCGTCTATGCGTACACGACTTTGCGCCGATGCGCACGCGGCTGCCTTCTTACCGCCCCCCCCTCTCTCTCTCTCTCTCTCTCTCTCTCTCTCTCTCTTTCACTTTTGCCAACCCCTGACTTATTACTACTACTACTCGAGGCACTCTTTTGCTTTCATGATGCTCTGTGCTTAGGCCTTTTTTGTTTTGACTATACGTACGCGTGACGCCCCCTCAGCTCTTATGTCGAGCTCCACTCGCCACGCGGATTAGTGATGTAATAGTTGCACACGAGGATACTTGATATTCTCTAGGTTTATTTTACAAAGTCGACAATTTCATTTTCACGCAATTACCTGTTGTCTATTTAATGTATACTAGTGGGCTATGAAGTATTATGTAGTCGAAGCAAAATCAGACATTTTGCAAAAGAATTTTGAAAGGAGAGGTAGAAGGATTAATCGAAAGATCTAAAATTGAAGATAGAAAAAGAAAAAGAGGTAAAGGGGAAAAAAGAAAACGGCACATAGTGCTGACAAGGGAAACATCGGCGGCGGCGGCGGCAGCGGCTCTCTCACTATTATATGGGATTGAGCTGAGGAATATATAGAGCGAAGAGCGCTTGGCTGGCGCGCGCACGTGCACAGCACCGAAAGAGCCGGATGATTTATGTTCCTTATATTTCTCCGTCGGTTTCAACAGCCTCGGACACATTGCCGTAATCACGATTTAACGCGGTTGCCGCCTCTGCTGCTGCTGCTGCTGCTGCTGCTTGACGTACCTGCTGACACAACTATCATATCACATCCAAGCTAAACTCTTCTCACTTGGATTGTACCTCCGATATAAAAATTCTCCCTCCCCTCCCCTCTTCCTTTGGCACGCTCCATACACCTTTACTTTGCATCCGTCTTGTACTTATCTTCGGATATTCAGAGATCTAAAGATTCGGTTATGCGAAAAATTGAAGCTATTTTTTCAGATAATCCTAATCATATTTTTTAATATATTATTATAGCCATATTTAGAAGGCAATAACTGCGAAAAATAATTTACTCAAGTAACTTGGAAGTTCTGAGCGGTGGAATAGAGGAGATGATGAAAGAGGCTAAAAACAATTGCGAATCGAGAGCACAGAGAAATATACTTGTATTGCTAAACAAGAGAAAAAGGAAAGGAGAAAGGAGAAGAAAAAAAAGAGTGGGGGTATAGGAAGAACGGATAAAATTCATAAAGCGCAAATCCGCGGTAGCCTGGAGCGATTAACAATTCAGAGGAAAAAGCTCGGCTGCGGCGATAGCCGGACAATCTCTTTGTAGCTGCCAGGGGGTGAATGGAATAGCAACGAGACTAACGGCAGGGGGTGGCTCCCGTTATCCGTTTTAGTGGAGGGCGCGAAGCCGCAGCGAGACAGGCAGAACAAGAGAGAGAGAGAGAGAGAGAGAGAGAGAGAGAGAGAGAGAGAGAGAGAGAGGGGGGGGGAGAGGCAAGTGGGGCTTATCCGCTGGGCAGCCACTTCTTGCCGCTCGGACGCGCGGCTTTTCTCGCGCGTTTGCCCGAATTTTCCCCGTAGCCCTCTTTTATTTGCTGCATGCTTGGCAGGCTATTTTTATCTTCGCCCGGAGAAGAAAGGAGGAAAGACTTTGCTCTTTCGTTCTTTCTAATGTCCCGCTCGTGTATAGTTGCTTTGTCTACTCGCTTCGTTGAGACAACTGTTTGCTGCTCCTGCCAATGCGCTCTTCTCTTTTCTATCCTCTTTCGATGTTTCAACTCACTCAGATTAATTGGACTGCTCCTCTTCTTCTCTCTGCTTTGCGGCTTCTCTCGCTTTCCTCAATATACTTGTTGAGCTTTAACTGTACTAAAAAGTCACTCATTTCTCCCTCAATCATTGGATATTCCTCGGATGTCTGACGCTTGTAGTGGGATCGTCATTGAAGAACGCACGACCGATTGTTAAATATTCAAATTGATAAATCACCGGTATCTATTTATCTATTAATACTTCAGTAGCTGCAGCCGCAGTAGCAGCAGCCAACGCCGGTCTGTTTTTTAAAAACTTACAATAATTACAGTTCAATTATAATTTATATAGCGTTTGCTGACAAACAACGAGTGAGCAGCAGACGTTCCGAATCAACAATTTAAATTAATTTTTTCTTTTTCTCCCTGTGTTTCAGTGAGCAATAAACGCTATGCTGTTTACATACATATTTATTTATTCATTTATTTTTTTGCAGGTTAATAAATATTCCGAGAGTGAAGTTAACGAGTCAGAAAAATAAATTGGCTTAGACTATAATCTATTAGATTATTAAAGCACATACCCTGATATTACACGCTAAACGGATCCTGCAGCTGCGGAAAATAAATAAAGTTTCGCATTATATTAAATGTCGAGTTTCGTTGTATAGATATACGTACGTATATATGCATAGATGCTCGGTTATGTATGCAGATGTAAAATCGCCACATCGCCAGTCGAGAGAGATCATTCGAGCGAATTTTCATTTGCTAGATTTGTTTGCATTGATTATGATAGCAATTACAAATTCAAATAGTTATAAGGTAATATTTTCGACTATTTTTATAATAGACAAAAAAGTTGTATATTTTGACGCCAACATTTTTTGATAAAAAATTATTGGCTTTGTGAGTTTATGAAAAATCTAGTAGTACAAGAATTGCTAGTAAACCGTAGTTTGTTTTTAAAAATAAATATTAAATAAATAGCAACAGCAGGGGGATACAGGCAGGTGGCAATAAAAACCGAAACGAAATCAACTTGTCGTCCCTTGCTCGTAGAATCACGTCAAGCGGCAACGTCGTTTCAACGTCAACCCTCGACTGAATGTCAGTCCTATGTATAAGAGAGAGAGAGAGAGAGAGAGAGAGAGAGAGAGAGAGAGAGAGAGTGATGGGTTCAGTATATGCCCCAGGCCCGATAATCGCGTCAACTCGATGATTTTCGCACGTGTAAACATCGCGATAGGAGCAGAGAATATCCCACTAGCGGCCTTCATACCTCGCACCCCTGCATTTGAGGTTCTTTCATTTTTTTCGGGCAGTGCAGCCACCCTCGCACTGCTTACTGTGTATACGGCCTGCACCTCGTTAGGCTTAATTGCCGTGCGCGCATGATCGCCCTTTGCTCTTATGTATGTGGCACGCATTTTTTATGTCGCCAATGCACGTTTCATTTTTTTGGCTTGAACTAACACTTGTACTGAGTAATTTTTCTTTGTGCAAGATCGTCGATAAAGAAGTGTGCGTATGTATGTATGCCGGGGAAGGGTAGGCGTGGGGGGAAGATTGGGATAACGGAAATGTGCAATGCTTTCTGGTTGATTATTTTTGTTGGAGGTCGGAAGATAGAAAATTTCTGTGTGCGCGCGCGCGCGTGTGTGCGTGTGTGTGTGTATGTGTGTGTGTGTGTGTGTAAGTGTGTGTTGGCATATCTGGCTGCAGTCAGGCTGCAATCGATCATTTAATTCTCCAGAATTTTTCTCTCCGCAGTCTCTCTACTACCTCTTTTATCCTGCTTTTCTTTTTATTTCTGCCACTTGCTTCCACACAGCTTTGCTAAACAAGAATCATAGTCAACGCTTTAGTTTTTTCTAATTTGGAAAAAGCCCGGCACGGCTATATTGTTCGGACTATAGTCTTATACTGCAAATTTTCTTAATGTGCTCCTATCTGTCTCTCTCTCTCTCTCTCTCTCTCTCTCTCTCTCTCTCTCTCTCTCTCTCTCTCTCTCTCTCTCTTAAGCCATATACGTTATTTCCCAGTGACAAATGTAATTGTTTAATTCGGAACAGGAAAAAAAGACCTTGTCTGGAGTTTAACTGGAAAATAATAAAATTTTAATGCTTCTTGTGAAAGCGCTGAGGTGGCGATGTGTATTTGTGGGTGGGTGGGGAAGGAGAGCCTGGAGTCAAGGCGAAAGCTGCAAGGAGAGTGGGCCTCTGAGCAATCTCGATAAATACGCCGATCGAAGAAGAGACCACACAGGCTTATCGGGCGAGCCGAGAAAAATCTCTTGCTAACCGGCCACGAGGCCGTTCCATGCAAGTCATACTCGTCGCCTCAACAAGAGAGCGCGCGCGCGAGGGGTGGAAGAGGGAGCGAACGAGCTGGCGGGCGCGAGAGAGAAAAAGAAGGAAATAAACCGGGGCCAAGGGGGGGGGGAGTCTCACGCAGCCAAGAGGAAGAGAAAGAGAGAGAGAGAGAGAGAGAGAGAGAGAGAGAGAAAGAGATAATCCAGAGTATCAGGGGCGCCCGCGGCAATTTAGTCGATTGCCGGCTCCTCTCGCGTTATAGCCTCGAGAGCATATAGAGGCAGAAGCTGCGGCGACAGCAGCTCGGGTCTCATGCTGCCCTGATCGGCGCCTCATCTCCGCATGCCCTTCTAAGTCCAAAGAAGGACGGGAGGCCGTGCGCGAGTGGAAGAGGGAGAGCGGATAAAAAATCGCGCGAGAAGCGAAGGAGGGGAAGGAGTATAAGCTCTCGAGGACGTCGTCGTCGTGTTTGTCGTAGTTGCCGAGGACGCTCGTGAATGCGCCGCCGCCGCCGCCGCCGCCGCATAGAGGTCTTCTCTTTATCTGCCTGTCTTTCTCTCTCTTGGCAACTTGGGGGCTCTTGCTGTGTCCCGGTTCGTTGCTGCTTCTGCTGCTGTGGCGCGGCAAGCTCTCCGATGTACGTGGGGGCCCCCCGCGCGGGCTTCCGCCGGCGTTGCCGAGGCTGCGCGGATACTTTCACCCGTGCATTCGATCTAGCTGCGCTTCTCAGACGAGCGCCCGGAGATTAGCGGCCCTCGGTCTACATGCGCTTCTTTTTCTTCCTGCATCAGCCTCATTCACCCCCAAGCTTCTTACTCTTTCATTCAGCATCTCCTTACCTAGCAACTCTTTTTACTCCTTTTAACCGCACAAGCTTCGCCTATTTTCCCCCCGGATACAGCTCGCTTTGCTTTTCTTTCTTCCTTTCGTTTGTGTTAATGACAACTTTGGTAGATTAGTCGAGAGAAGCGATGCTCTAAACAGAAATCTAAAGGATCGTGTTTATAATGCTACGAATATGGAGGAGAGCGAAAAGAAAACCGGCAACCCGGAAATGTTAGAGGCCATATCGGAGCCTGCATCCCATCTACATCCCAAGCGCAAAGCCAGCCACACGCAGACACGAGCACACAGATCAAAGCCTCCGTAGGGGGAGGGGAGAGAGAGAGAGAGAGAGAGAGAGAGAGAGAGATAACGTTGGGTGGCCGCGGTCGAGTTGGCGCTAGGTATGTGTAGCGATGAATAGAGAGACACCTCTCCTCTCTCTCTCTCTCTCTCTCTCTCTCTCTCTCTCTCTCTCTCCTTCCTGCAGCTCGAGCTCGTCTTTGGGCGGCGAAAATAGGCCGGTTTACGATAGCTCAGCTCTCTTTCTCTCTTTTTTCCTTGTCGCACTCTCTGCCTCTGGGGTTTCGTGCTCTCCTTAGCTGCAGCTCAGTGCAGCCCGACTCTCTGGCAAAGCGCCGCTAAGGCTTTTGACGTCGCCGCGCTCGCGCGCGCTACAGCCTCCACGGGCCGCGAGTTGAACGATTTCGCCCGGCTCCTACGGTATATAGAGCTCTCGCGTGCTGCTGGAGGAGTCGGAGCTCTCCAAGCAAAGCCCGGACTCCCCCCTCTGCAGAGCCGGACCAGCTCGTTTATCTGTGCCACGCTTTTCCCCGCACATTTCATTCCAAGGCAATAGATTTTATAACAAGCTTAAGCCCCCTTTCCTTTCTTTACAATTAACTTATATTACTTTATTTGTTCTTTTACCCGAAAGTTTATTTGCCGCAGCAGCTCCATCCCCTATGCGGGGGATAGCCGGCAAGTGCGCGATTACACTCGGCCTAACGACACCATCAGACGCCAAGCTAACCCGAGACTCTTCCGAATGCAGAGGAGATTAGAGCAAACTCTGGCCGCAGAATTGAAACGTGTACACAGCTCGCAGCCGTAGGCTCCTACCATTTCCGCTCGACTCTCCCCTTAAACACTCCGATAACTTGTCACTTGGCTTTATAAGAATCTCATCTCAGAAGCAGCGATTCACCTCGTTACATCAATGTCGATATACTTTTAGCCCTACAAGTTTTTTTAATTACAGACTTACCGCGTTACTTATAGGTATACTCCTTCACTGATAGCATTTTGCGCTTCTATAGAAATAGATTTTCCCTTGACTGTGTTTTGTTCTCGGCTTACAGATCTTGGACTAATTGCTTAAGGTATTATTTACCTGTATTTGGCCAAAAAGTACATGTCGAGAATGAAGGTTTAAAGGTGCCCAAAGAACATCTTGTTTGGATATTTTCAAATTTTACTCATTTTATTATAGAGACTCAGCTCAAGATTTCTTAAATTGAGTTTACTGTAAAAAAGTTGAAAGTCAACATAATCTATGCGCTACGACTTTTGCGATTACTAGGTGGTTATTCGAAAGGGGATAGTCTTAGCGATATTAGGAGGATTCAAGATAAATGCGAACAAATAAAGATGGATAAAATAAGGATAGCCGGTGTAATTTAAGGGGGAAGAGAAGAGACGGGCAATCAGGGGCGATTTTCCGAGCGGCGCGCGGTTCTAAATTACATCACCTAATTACTCTCGGAAAAGCAAGCGGCGACTTTCGAGCGAGAGAGCGATCGAAAAAGTGGAGCATATAATGGAAGCCGCCTAAGAAATACTAAAGCACTCCATATGTCTGTCGGTGTACCTATACAGAGACGGAGCTAGATCGCGAGAGCTTTGTAATGATGAAACAAAGGGCATTTATAAATGGCAAATAACGATAGTAATATTAGTATAACGAGAGAGGGAAAGTAAAAAGCGAGCCATGTCTGGAGGTCATTGTGTCTGAAGGGAGTCCTAGAGCGGCGCTAACGCCACCGCAGCCTGTGCGGCATCCTGAGCGAAGAGGCGATACAGCCTCTCTTGGACGTCTTTCTCATATGCTAGCGTAGCCGGCTGCACTGGCAGCGTGTGCGCCCTCTTTTTTTCTCTCTTTATCTTAATTCGTATTTTTCGTTTATCCATCTCTTTCTCTCGGCCTCTTTCTCTTTCGCTCTCCTACATACGACTCGGCTATCCGATTACGCTCTTTATGCGCTTCCTCTTGCCCTCCTTCTCTCCTCTTCTTCTCTCCAGTCGCCGCCGCCGCCGCCGCCGCCGCCGTCGTCGTCGTTTCTTCTCCTTTACTTACTCTCTAGCTTTATCTCTCTCACTCTCACTCTCTGCACTCGCGAGAGAGATCTCTTCTTTCTTGTTTCTTTGCTCTGCTCGCCGTTCGCCGCCTGCACCACTCTAAGCTCGATCCGTACCAAGTCCGTTTTCGCCTTAGATTATTGCTGCAATTCATGCGCTCGTTCGTATATGCCCCCCGACAACGCAGCATCAACGACTTTGTCCTCTTCCTCCTCTTCTTCTTTTTCTTCCTCTTCTTTATTCGTTTCTTCTTTTTCTCTTGCTATCCACTGTCTCTTTTTATTTCTCCCTCCTTCTCTCCCTCGCTCGCTCTCTCTCTCTCTCTCTCTCTCTCTCTCTCTCTAGATTTTCTGCTGCCCAACACGTATGAAACATTCTGTCAATGTTTTTTACCTAATGCAATATTTTCCGTTATTTACGTGCGAATTTTCTAAAACACGCACGCGTTTTGAGGAATTCAATGTAGAGATAGCTGGTTTTTGTATCTAAGCCAAGACTATATTCTACAGAAATTGTCGTTTTTGCCGCAAAAATAGCCAATATAAATGTTTTTCCTATATTAATTAATTATCTCAATAGTAACATAATAAAAGACGTATATATTTTTTACTTCTAAATCATCGCAATCTAAAAAAATATCGTTTTAAAAAATTAATAAAACAAATGTATGACAATTGTTGGAATCTCTCTGCAAAAGAAAATCACACTTGGAATACCGCTATGAGTCTCGCCGTTTTTTAATCTTTATACACCATAATCCGTATTAATTGCCTCCGTAATTGGAACTTTCCAAATACATCAGCAGCCGCAGGCTCTAGACAATTTAATAATAAAACTAGGCGATCTGAAAAATCGATGACAACAAAGGTAATGAATTTCCTAGCTCGCGCTCAGTATAATTTTTCCAAACTAATAAAATTAACCTAGTATACACGTACGACGTCATAATGAATTTTCAACGAGCTGCTAATTACAAATCAATAAGGTCGAGCTAAAAATGAGCGCTAAAATTAATGAAATTTCCAGCTACACAGGCGGGCGCGTGCGCACACATACGCGAGGAAGAAAGAGAGAGAGAGAGAGAGAGAGAGAGAGAGAGAGAGAGATAGATAGATAGATAGATACTTTATTTGTTTGTACAGTTCGTTGTACAATGACATGATAGAATACAAAATTATAAAGAGATTAACGATGAGTAATTATA
>JAPYYQ010003325.1:0-11929 GCA_030522585.1 Anagyrus pseudococci | reverse complement strand
AGACTCTAGGACTTGGTATTCTTTCATTATTAATAGAAAGAAGCCATCCTACCAAATTTTGAGAAAATCCATGACCCGAAGGGTGTGTAGTCTCCTTGTAAGAGTGCGCAATCTAGGGTGTATTTAAAAATCCAAACGATATATAATTTAAAGGGTCAAAAATACACGAAGCGTTTTTTCAACTCCAGAGGATCGCGAGTTTCGTGAAACTGCGGCTCTTGCTGCTCAGCTCGGCGTTGGCGCCACGAGAGTGCACGTACCTGATTTTTCTGGCAAACAATCGAAACGAAATGTAATTCACACAAGATTCCAAGCAACTGAATTGACAGATGGACGAGGAAAGTAAAGGTAGCTCCCGGCGATCGTTGATCACGAGCGCTTACAGGTGTGCAAACGCCCGCTGCTACAGGCTGCCGGTGCTGCTGCTCGCCCGCTTGATCTTTTCCCTGTGTACGGCTCGACGCGCGTCTCTTCGCTCGGGCCCGGATTCCCTCGATATATATATACACCGATTAACCCGGCCGATGCTTGTCGTTTGTTAGTACACCTTTCGTCACCTACGCTCCACTGGCGCTTGCCACGATTTATATGCTTTCCGCCTGCACCTGCTTCCCCTAATCTCGTTTGCCCGGCTACAGTTGTCAAATAAAATCCTCCTCGCCTCTGTATTTGCGTTTTCTTTTTTTATCGTATCTTACCGATTCTTTTCTTCATCGACTCAACTCAACCAATACAGATTCGAATCTACATTTTTACATTTGTTAATAAGCTACGAGAATATCATCGCACATTTGACCGGCCGAGTAAGTCTTGTCAAATTCTTCTTGAACTTTACTCGAATAAAAATAACCAATATGTTTACGCAACGTTGTTTTTCTCCTATACCGAGAAACGAAGGCGGTCTATAGCGATTATAAACTTTTTGTCGACTTTCAATCCTCAGTAGACGTTATGTTCTCCTTTGAATTTTCTATCGAGGGCAAACTTTTGAAACAATGAACTCTTTTTGCCTCATTAAATAATACAACTTGTCTCTCTCATTTTTTTCCCTTTCTCTCTCTATCTCTATATACATACCTAAAACTTACAGCTGAACGTAAATTTATAGATAGACTTGAATTTTTCTAGTACGGCACTTAAATCTAATGATTTTCTCGGCTAAAATGAATCAGTACAGGCGAGCAGTAGGCGTAAAAATAGATAGTTTAAACTATTCCAGTAATAAAAGTGTGCACTCGGCGGATGAAAAAAGTGCAAGTTTAAGAAAACTCGTTGGGTTTGTAACACCTCGACCGCTGCACCGACCGCCTCGGAAACACGAGAGGTCTCGTGTTTCTTTTACGATCTCCCCAAATGTTGGCGTCTGATTCAGCTTGAGTTGGAAAATGAAGAGAAATGGCTACAATTGAAAAGGCGACAGGGTTAAAAGCGGAGGGACGACAGGGGAGAGGGAATAAAAATTGACTATTTCGTTATAAACTCAAACACAGGTAGAGGTGTGGAAAAGCCAGAGGCGTACTCGTACTCACGGCAGTATTATTTTCGTCCGCGGCGTCCCATTCTGACTAAATAGGCGTCCGTTAATTGGATAATGCGATAGGAGAAGAGCCGAAGAAGAAGAACTTGAACCTGATTTGTCCAGCTGTGACACGAGGACTACTGCTACTCTCGGTTATATACGCGAGTAATTGGCTGGCTGCCCAGTGTATTAATGCTTCTAGTTGTCTAGAGCCACGTCTAATGTCCCATGACGAATTAACTTTGAGTCGTTTAAACATCTTTCAAGTTTCGGCGCTACTCGCTGTCTACTACCTACTTTCTTGGATTTTCCATTTATTATTTTACCAGTGCTCATCTTTCCTCCTTGAGCGTATAATCTTCTTAAGGTCGACTGTTATCAAAATTACTTAAAAACAAATCCTGCAATGCTTAAATTATACACTCGAAAAATCCCTAATTTTCTTATATCGTAGAAAAGGAAGATATACAAAGAAGAATTTCTTAAAGTTCAAATTTGATCTATATGATTTAAAAAATAACATGAGCTTAAGAAGCCTCCATAATTTAATCAACCCCGTTGCTTATTTTCGTCTTGGCTACACGTAGTGGATTTTTCAAGAGCTGTGACTCTTTTGTTATTACTTACTCTCCGCCAAATTTGTCAATCAATAATATCAAATAATCCAGATGAGACACAGTTTCAGATTCATTTATACACATAAATTTATAAGGTTACCAGTTTCAAGGTGGAGAATAGTTAATAGACAAATTTTTCAAGTCTTTACATAAGGTTATAACGGCGGACGTGAATCAACATTCTGGAATTATCTATATCCACTGGCTTAAAAAAATCGAATTCCACACGCAGTTTTTAAGAAAAAATTATCGTTACTTTTAAACTTGATAACTATTGAACAAGCAAAAAGTGAGATTAGCGATTGACCGGAAACATACGTAGTTTCGCGAATAATTCAGTTGTTAGAAAATCGCAGTGCAAACAGTCAGCAATTCGCGCGAAAGTGCGATAAGACCGAGGGATTTAGGTGTCGGAAGAGCCGGAAAAGGCGTGACCCGATGACGCTGACGAACGTCGGTCAAACGAAACGCTTACAATCCAATTGATTTGACACACATTCTTAATCGTTTTTTTACTATTACTGTTCAAACAAATTACTGGTGAAAAAGGAAGAATCTTGGAAATTCCCGTTCCGAGTAGTAACATGACAAAGTCAATAATTAATAATTATTAATGACGAGTTTGGGAGAAAAAATTGAAATATTCAAAAACACAGGACATTATAAAAATAGGAGGTATTGAGGGAGAGAAACTGCCGGAGAAGGAGAGAGTGAGAAAGAGGAAGAGAATGACGGAAAAAAGGAGAACAATGGAAAAGGTGCAAATAATAAGAGCCTGTCGACAAATATGTGGATGATTGTGAGTTGTTATGAAATCGTGATAAAATAAAATAAAGACCGCAAACGGGCCAGCTGATGACAAATAAAAGTATGATAAGTGCACGTACGCGCCTGTGTGGGCTCGGAACACAAGGTTATGAAGCCTTGGAGGGCTTCAATACAAAATACGCGCAATTACATTACTTTATCCTAAAAGTTGCGAGGTTGATTGTTTCGAGCTTCCCGCTCGAAAATTCGACCTTCCGGGAAAATGTCGAGTGCGCGTCGGGCAGTTAGAAGCGGTGTAATATCCGCTATAACCACACGAGAAGCATCGAGGGGGTTAATTTTGCGGGGAGATAAGAGGGCCGGGAAGGGGCTGCGGGTGGCCGCAAGTCGCGGATCATGCCAGTGCGCTGCTGTGATGTAAAGTAAACGAGAGGCAATTAATCAGCTGGCGCCTCTTGTCCAACCACGTGCGACCGTGACTAGTCGGTTGTCGTATTACCGCGGTGAGCTGTAATAAGAGAGAGACAGAGAGGGGGAGGAAGAGGGGGGGGGGAGCTGCGACACTTTTAAGACTAGGCCGAATCACAATCGTTTCTGCTTATTCGTGCCCCCTTACTTTGTTGCTCGAGCTGTTGACTTTTCTCTGCGCGTGTATATTTAGGGATGAGATGCAGGTCGCATAATTAGGCGACGCTGTCGTTTATTACTAATTTCGTTTTTTATTTCTACTGAAAAGGCGTTACAGACACGATACAGGTGTGCGCGACTTATCCGCGTGACGTTGCTTTCTATCCAATTTATGCCCCTATAATACGCTCCTATAACTCGTCTCAATTTGTATGTAAGTGTGTGCGTTATTATTTTTTCGTAACCATGTCAAAATTAAGATATATTTTTATTAGAATATTTCTTTTGTTAGTTAAATCACATCTGAATTCTTGATGTAACATGGGATATGGAAAATATAAAGGTTCAGTTGGTTTGATGAGACACAGAAAACACGTGTAATTACGACAAAACTTGCAGATAGATGAATTATTTGAGCAGTAAATATTCGCACGTAATCACAAAGATAAAATACTAGGTAAATTAAAAAAAAATAATTTAATATTATTATTATTATTCATATTAAACTTTTTATTAAATCTACGTTATCGTTTATCTCTCTCTCTCTCTCTCTCTCTCTCTCTCTCTCTCCCACCCCTGTCTCTATTTCTAGGCAGTTGAAAAGATGTAATTACGTAGTCGTTATAATTTTCATGACAATGTGATTCACCAAATCAGCCAAATTACAAGCAGCACCGTGACATCATAATAAAGGTATGCGCTAATAACCTTTACAAGGCTTTTCGTGTTATTTTGAAAACGAAACACTTGCAAAAAGAAGAAAAAAGGAAAAATTACGTAGCACTTGTTAATTGCGCTACTGAAATATGATGGAAACAGAGTGTCTGTTAACACTTGCACGACAATTACCGACAATCGAAATTCCCGCGTCTCTTTGTTGAAACTCTCAATTTCGATGACATTCATAATTCATTTTGTCGATTACCGGAATTGTTGTTGATTCTGCGTAAAATTTTTACTTGCAAGCCTAATTTTTTTTCTCTTTCTTTGATTTTCATTTCCTCTCAAATCTAACGAAAATTAAAATAAACTAGTGCTCTGTAGGTGTGCCTCATTTAAAAAAATATTGACAAAGAACTACAAATAACATTAAAAGTTTGCATTTGAAAATTAATATTATCTTGCAAGTAGGATTATTATAATATCGTCAATGGCCCATTTACTAAAGGCTTTTTAAATAAATTTAATAATAAAATGATTAAAGTTTTAGATAAAAATAATGACGTGAAAAGTACTATGTCTATCTTAATTTAAATGAGTTAAATTAAATGTTTGGAGTTATATAATCATCAAAGATCGTATCTTTAATATATTTTTTTGCTTCGCTTGGAATAATGAAAGAACCTTCCATTATAAAATAAATATGATGTTATCCTTTGAAATCACGGCCAATTATCAAATGCTCCGTCATGTAACAGTGTAAAAACTTTAATCGTAATTACATTCCGCGCAATTATTGCGCGCGACGAATCTAAATAATGAAACTGTACCTGTTTAAATTTTCCAAATTTGTAGATTTCAAGCGACCCGAACAATTTTGCTGGGCTTCCTCGCGAAATCCCTCTTTCGCTTTGTTATTCAAAAGCACACGCTCGAAATGCCGTTGGAACGTTTTTTACAAAAATTTTCCTTATTTACTTGAAAATTACGCACATGTAACACATTTTTACGGATTATCGGCCAAAGAGATGCATTTTTTTTCTCGTCTTGAGGAAAACTTTGTATATTTTGAAGAAAAGAAAAGGATGTTTAACATTCGAGTCGTCGGAATGAAAATGCCTCAAGGGAAAACAATGCGACAGAGCAATTGCTACGCGGCGACTTGAAAATGAGCGCAGTTTTGTAACAGCTTCGCTTGCTAATTTCAAAGAATCAGCGCAGCAAATGAGCGCGATCGAAAGTTGAATCGAAAAAAGGCAAAACAAAACAAAATGCCCCAGTTGGTTAACACGAAGAGGATACTTGGGCGGACGAAACGGATCGTTGGCAAAAACGACAGAGTGAAAGTAAAGGATTCCGCGGCAAGCACGTGTGCGCGTGGCTGCTGGGAAATGACAGTGCGAAGAGGGCCTGGAGCGCCGTACAAGAAGAGAGTCCGATTGGCAGGATCGTTACCTTTACGTATCGCGCAACTGCAGGGAGACAAGCCCAGTGGTCCGCATTTTCCGTGCAGCACTGCAGCAGCGAGTCGAGTAACCGCCAAGACGACTCGGAGCCGCAGCGGCACCAGGCAGCAGGAGGCGAGGCTGAGGAGGGAGACGGAGAGGGGCCCGCAGCGGAGGATGAGCCAGTGGTGGCCGAGTGCTTGTCCTCCTCTCGGCGAGGCAGTCGGGGCAGATCCGGGCCTGGGGCGATCGACGGGCCAGCAGCTGGTCCCTGCTCGCTCTGACTCGCAGGACCGGACTGCCGGCCGGAGCGGAGCCGCCTCGGGGCTCACCTCTCCGCGCGATCGGCGCCTCCGCGCGCACCCGGCACGCCAGCGGTGCTGCGGCTCCGCCGGGCCGGGGGTGGGGGACGGGACGGTAAGTGCGCTGTAGCCAGGCACGCACTCGCGGAGCGCGCACGCCGCAAGCCTGCCGCCGCCGCCGCAGCTTTTATCAATTTACGCGCGCCGCCGCCGCGATCGACACCTCGGGCGGTAGAGGGAGATCGATTGCCCTCGGACAGGGGCCACGCGAGTCTTGCAGTTCGACTTGAGCTTTTTTCGGCAGTCCATACTTCGAGCCTCTCTTGGCGATTGTTTCGATCTTTATGAGTTGCCTCTTTGCATCGTCCAGCAATGAAGCAAAATTCAATAGTCTCAAATCGCGCGTAAACCTTAGATTTTTCGCCTAGTCCAGCTTGGTGGTGGACAACAGCTGTCGTTTTCCGTCTCCAGACCTCAACGATAACATCGCAAGACAATCCTATTCGAAAGAAGCCCACATAATCTATCTAGCGTGACAACTTCGTTTTATTCGCGATTGCTTTTCATCAGACTCGCTCTTGAAACTCAATTTTTTTCAACAATTTTTCAAGGCCCAACTTTGAAAATTCATTTCAATATTAATAATTTATGTTTACTTATTTTACGCAACTTAAGTAGGCAAGCAACTCCAACGTACTGGCAGATAAATAAATTTGCGAATAATGGCAAACTTGGGCACTTTTTCAATTTAAAAAAATCTCGTCTTTCGTTACTACTTTTAAATATTATGTAAACAAGAAAAATAACGGGCGTTGATTCTAGTCAACGGTAAAAACAATAATATGGTACACGTTAATGCGTACAGGAGAAACATTTAAAGAAATAAATTTCAATTAATTGTAGAAAAATGACAAATAATTTGTACGTAAGAGAAAACATAAAGTGATGAATAAATAATTAAATGAAGTTTTCAATTATTATAAAGTTTTCTATTAAAATTTAATGTTTTGTAATTGATCGCACAGCGTAGCGAGTAAGCAATTAATTTGGATGTTCAGTTGAAGTAATAATATCCAGTAACTTTGCCAGCGACGTTGACGACGACGACGACGACAACAAAGTACTGGAAACGTAGTAAAGCACACAAGTTGAAATTACCGTTTTAAAGATTCGGCAATGATAAGAATATATGATAACGGCTGACGTGATATGCAAATTACATTAAAATATAAATTTTTTCCATTATTTTTTTGAGCAAGAGACGAAAAGATTTGTACGTTTTGTTTGACGGTAAACAAAATGACTAACGTCTGCAACGTAGTCTAATTTAACTGAATGAAAATAAAACAAAAAGTTTTCCGCCAGCTAATTTCTTTTTCGTTTATTTTTGAATATTTTTTCTTAACTACTGAAAATCCTCTTTCCTGACACGTGTCGACAAAAATACTTTTTTGCTGAAAAGTGCGTGGAAAAGTTGCACTATTAATAATACAAATACCTATAATTAGCGTAATGTTGTTTTAATATTATGTTTGAAACAAATAATTTATTTGAATGTCATGTAAATTTTTTATTTCGTTGTTTCTTAATTAAAATTATTTAAAAATTGGTGATTAAAATTTTAATTCTAGCAATACTTTCAAATTGTTTTTTTTGAAAATTTCTTTTTATCATTTTCACAATTTGATGAGATTATGTATATGAAAATACTACGAGTACGCTATCAAGTTTGGAAACTGATTTCAACTTCAAAATACAATAAAGTTTTTTACCAAAACAATGTGTTTGTCTAGATAAAAAAAAAACTGAAAAATACTCGAGTGCCTTACATAAGGTATTTTCAGCGCTAGAAAATTTGTACAAAGTAGAAGCTATAAATAGGAAAGTAGCAGGAGGTGAAAAAAGCTGTAGCAGATGCGAGAATACAGAGCGAAAAATGGGCTTTTGTTACATTGAATAACCGAGAGGAAAACATTAGCGCGTAAAAAGTGAAAAAACGAGATAAGCCAGTAGGGAAAAGGAGGTGCGAAAAGCATTAAAGGCAGGTCGCTGATCGATTGAGGAAGAAGAAGAAGTGAGTTGGCAGACGAGTCGAAGAATGATAAGTCAAGCTGGACTCGCGCGCGTTCCTATTACCTGCTGAGTCTATCCGTCTCGAGTACACGTCTCGCGGCTGTAGGTTCAATTTGTAAGGCGGCAAAGTTGGAAGAGTTTGCCCGAGCAGGCTGCTCTCTCTCTCTCTCTCTGTCGTGAGCGTGAGTGTCTGATCGTCGGCTGCGCCTATCGCCTTAACTGATCGGCAGCGGAGAGGGGTGCCGCGTCTTATACAGACCCGGAGCCGCGGCGTCACTCGGGGAGGCACGCGAGGGTTACGTCAGCCCCGGCTGCCCCGTTGGCGATTGGCTCGGCGAGCCCCCGCGGGCCGCGTGCCATTGGCTGCCCGCCCGGACACACCCGCGACGCGAGCTCTGGCTCCGTGCGTCTGCTCGGCACACCATTCCATCTCTCTCTCTCTCTCTCTCGGCTCTGTTTTTTCACCTTTTTTTGTCTCGTCAACTTTGCGTTATCGCTGCCAAAAGCACGAGTCGAGTGACGATAATACTGGAAATCGTTATACGCCACGATGGGATGATTAAGCGAGTATTTTTCGCTCGCGAGAGCCACAGCAGCAGCAGTAGCAGCAGAGCTGCGTTATCTCTTGAAATTTTTATTTCATCAGAATTAGCGAGGTGTTGATGATAAAACGGCGGCTCGGCAACGGTGTGCGGCAAATTAAAAATTTGCTTGGAATCACTCCAGAACGAATGTTTTTTACTTTCATAGCCATAAGTAAAGGCTTCGGTTTATCGAGTGAACCGAGTAATCCGCGCGATTGCATCATATGGAGAAACGTCAATAAACGCTTTACAATTATTTAATAATTTACTAAAACACGTTCAACACGTTTTTATTAAAATTATAGTAACAATTTTTTAGTAGTTTTACTCATTTTGTATCGAATATCATCGAAAACATTTGTTTCATCATTAACAGAAATGCTTCATCGCGATTTACTAAACGAAGTCTGTTTGATTATTTCTTGCTTAATTATATATGCTACGGTAAATAAAAATTAAAATAATAATCAATTTCATCACTATTCAACAGGGAATGTATGACTTAATAACAACTTACTTACGTTACGTTAATTAACAAAAGTTATAAATGAAGAAAGTGTTTATTTTTTTATTTTTTATATGTATATAAAAACAGGCTCGTATGTACGCACACATACTCTTACAAAACATGTCTATATACATGTACATAAGCAAAAAGATGTTTAATTTCAACAGCTCTAGTAAAACGAGCAAGTAACAACACGTTAAAGACTTTAAATAAAGCTTTCTGATTAAATGCTATATATACTATATGGTTCTTTGCCGCATATATCGTCGCTGCTAGCGAAGACTATCCCATTTCAGACTGTATCGAAGACTATCCCATTTGGCGATTTCCTTTTAATCTATATGTATTATCAATAAGTTTTTTAATTTGATTCTAGGGCAACATCTCTCTTATGAAAGTGTGAAAAAATATTTAACCCCTATACAATAGGTACTTTATAAAAAACGTTTCTTTTAGTTATCCTTATGAAATACTTTCGTAACTACAAACAAATATCCAGAAAGATTTTTTAGAAAATTATTTCAATTAAAAAAGCCTAACAATATGCTTGATTATCTTTTTTCAACTACTATATAGATGTTGCTAATAAAAACTAGTACGGTTCAAATCTCTAATGAAAACTAGTACAGAAAACGAGTTCGTGGCGAAGACTAATCGTACTAATCTTCGCCGAAAACTCGAAATGTACGTCGCGAAATTGAAGTATTTTTCTTTACTGCAACTTTAGTAAGAGTATAGTTTTCGTAAAACACACATATACAAAATTTTTATTTAAAACAAAGAAAATGTATTATTCTATGAAATACTATGAAATAAAAAAACAAATAATAACACAGTAATAAAAATTCTCCTTTCCTACTACAAGTTCAATTTACAAATGTTATCATTGTTTTCACAGAACTTTATCTAAATAATAATGATTAGTAATGTAAAGATTGTCTTTTTTGTGCTAATTATAGTTTACTCGTATTTACTATTTAGATCTTGACATGGATATTTTGTCTTTAATTTTTAATTTTCAAATCTTTGTATATAACAATGATTTAATATTTCCAAAAGTGCACAGTAACTATAAATTTAATGATCTATAATTATATTTACACATTCTTAATTGTCTTTTACTTTTAGGATTAGTTAACTTTTTTCGCTTTTTTTCATCAACATTTTTCTCGTTGCCTTGTACTCTTTAAGTTAATGTTATCAAAATATACTTATGATTAACTTTTTTTATCTCTGTATAATTTTTGTATTTTATTTTTTTCTCATATAATTGGCAACTTTTACCAGATTTCTGTCCATATATCTCTTTTTTTTGTTACAGTCACGATTTACCACCTTTTTTCCCATTTTGCGAAATAAGCCCTTATTTATTCACTCTTTTTCTCATTTCTTAATAAATAAGAAATTGAAAATTTTTATCATTCCAAAGCCTTTTCTCTGGAAGAGTAAAAACATGAAACAAATAAGTAAAATAATAATGCTAGGAATGCGAATGATAAAAAAGACAGCATAGATTTAGCAGGATTTAGTTGTAATTTCAAGTGTTTATAAAAGTAGTTGACAATATACATAGAGTTAGAACAGCTAAGTATAAATTACTTTAACCTGATAGATGTTAAACATAAAAAATTAGTACAAATTACAAGTTAAAAAAATAATTCCATTAGTAGTTAAATAATGTTATGATTTTCTGTCGGCAATTACAACATTCAAGAAAGTTTATAAAGACGATTTTTACTAGCTCATAAAATTGTCTGTTACCCATGGTATAAAAAGAATATTTACAGTCACACGAATTAAGCAGGACTTGACCAACATAAAAAATTGAGTTGTGTTCGGAAAGTCAGAATAGTAGAATGATCAGTAAATACGTTTCTAATCGTATACCAAGGCTTGTAGGATTGTTTAATCTACCCAGAAAAAGTTATAAACTGAAAGACATTAGCTTTAGGAGTAAATATTTTTTTAACATTTAGAGATGATAGGATAAGGTGAATTATAATCGTACTTTCTCGGCTTGTGTAGAGCTTAAGTGTAGCCCAAACATTGGTTGGCTAATCTATTTCAACTTATTTAGATATCACAGATTTTTTTTATGTTATTTTTTTTACATTACTAGTCCTCACGGTATTTTTGTCGAAGATTTGTTGTACTTTATTGGAGAACTTGTACAGTCCAATAGTTTTACGACGCATAATCAGGTAATTATTTGCTTTTACTATTGTACAAATAACAGATATTTCAGAAAAATAACAAACCTGAATATTTTATTCAGTTTACCAAAATCCCACCAATTGAACATGTATTCCAATTTTAAAATAATTTTTGAGTTAAAACTAAAACTGGAATGTACATATTTTGTGTAAAAGGAATTTAATATTACTTTTGTGTAAAATTCAAGTTTGTTCTCTAGAAGTACACAAATTTAATGTCAGAAATAGTAATATAAAATGTACATTTAAAAATTTTCATTTTATTCATTCATTTTATTATATTATGTATTAATCTGATAATGATATTATATAATAATATCATTATCATTTATAATATTAATAATCGACAATCATTGGTGATTTTTTACAGCTACCCTAGTAGAAATTCGAAACGGTAAAATGGCCAGTGCAAATGGCCATTTATCCTATGTAAATGAAACGATTTTTCGAACGATTTTTTAACATTTTTTATGGAATGAACATAACCTCTAAAAATGCCAAGTAAACTTAAAAATCTAGGCAAAAGTCTGAACGATTACCATTAGTCTAAAGTATAGCTTTTTACCAAGCTAAAAGAATATTCAATTTTGACTTGTAGCAAAGGAAAGGAAAG
>JAPYYQ010003324.1:0-11932 GCA_030522585.1 Anagyrus pseudococci | reverse complement strand
CAATTTTACTTACATCAACACAATACTTCCACATAAGCACATATTTTTAAGTTTAATAAATTAAAACATTGTTTAGTCAAACATATTTATTTTTGAGAAAGCATTCTGCTAAGGCAGTTGGCAGCGGTTTTTTTCTTGAATATTGTTTCTATAGATTCTTTCTTGACAAACTGTTGAATACATTAAACGGAAAGTAACATGAAATTATTAACAATATTTATGTAATTATCTGGAAAATGAATGTGCAAATTACATATCTACTTATATCTTTATGTGAAATTCAGATAATTTTATCTTTGTTTTTGACTAAAAGCATAAAATAATTTTATAATTTCGTGTAATGAAAATAATGTCGTGTATAATTAACGAGATAAAAAGTGCATTAGTGAGTAATTTAAGTGCTGAAAAAGAAAGGGAAAAAAACGTTTTAATGAGCTCCGAAATGATATGTTTTGAAAATTAGTAAAGCAAGTTTTAATCCAGAAATCACGAGAAAAGGTTTTAAATAACCGTAACGTTAAAAGCGTGCAAAACTTTTTTCTTTTTTTTAATTGCAACTCAACTCAGGCACGATGCACTTTTTAATCGTCTTCTTGAAAACAAAAGTTAAAAACTAATTTAAGAGCTTATTTGCCCGACTGTCGGGAAAGGGTATAAGCCCCGCCATTCCTCTTTCCCTCGTCCTCTCATCGGCTCCGCATTAATTTACATGTTACAAAAAAAAAGAAGAAAAAGAAAAGAAAAAAAGACAAAAATGAGAGAAAGAAGAAAAAGACGAGCAGGACCGTCGACCCACTTACTTGAATTTTTTTGCCTTATTAGTCGCCTAAACGGGCTCTAATTAAAAACTTTCGGGCAGAGATGAGGAAAAGAAAACTTGTAAACGATACTCTTAGAGAAGGCATCATTATTCGCTCGCCTATTCTACTTTCCGTTTTTGCTGTCTACCGGAAATTTTCTCGCTATTAATCCATTCCCCATCCCCGTCCCTGCTGTTGTCGACAAGTTGATACAAGTGCTCATGCATGCATGAATTCATGAAATTTGAGCATACCCAACTGCGCATGCAAACTGTTATTATTACGTGAAAATATATTAAAATTAATATAATACACTTGATAAGCATGTAGTTGTAGAGATTTTGAAATACATCATGATCGATATAGTGTAATTAATAGTTACGGCTTGGTTTTATTCTGCCTTTTTGATAAACCATACCATAAATTGGCTTAGAGCGTTTAGATATCAAATATATTACTTTATTAAATTTAAAAGCAATATTTTGAAAAATAAATTCTTCCAACGCTCTAAGATATTTCTGTGCGGACGATCTTAATAGAGATTGGTTTATTTTTTACGTATCGAAAAAGATTGGAAAAATAAATCGAGGTATTTTAAAAATATTTACAAACTTAATAAAAGTAAGCGTGTTATCGTTGGTCGTAATAAATAAAAAGTTTATGGACTAACGATTAATTAAAAAATTTTACAACTTTTATTCGTCCTAGTTTTCGTAAAAAAAAGAAGAAATTACAGCTAATAAAAAAGTTCATTAAAAGGTATAAGATACTAGAAATTTTATCGACAAGAGTAAAAGTATAGGAGCTTTGATTTCATATAAATTTATTCTTTTAATTTTTTGAGTTGGCATCTTGGTCGGACTGGTTGACGTTCACGGGGAATCCTATCAGAAACACCGCTGCTACTGCAGACAATTAGTCGTAGTATTTAGTGGCTTAAGGCAATAAGAGTGCGTAAAAAAGAGAAAATAGAAAAGTAAAGATGCTATATAACAACCCTTTTCCATAATGCTATGCAAATATTGCAATTTGAAATTGAGATTAGCCAAGAGAGTTTTAGAAAGCATAGGTAGTGTCTATTTTCACTTGTAAGTGAACGCTTATTTGCCTCTACCTTGCTGCAACACGCGCTCATTGTTACAATTCCCACAATAATAAGCCCGACCATTTCACCGAGAGATCTAATGAAGAAGCCGAGTGTGTATGTAGTGCAGATTTATTAAAGGTTCATTCAAAGTAAATCAGCCTGCAAGCTCTCGCTTCCTACAAAACCGCTTTTATCTTTTCAACCACTGAGATTTCAGCTTAAATGATTGCGTTAAAAACATGATCAGTTTATTTTTTTGCTGAGTTTGCCAAAGCAAATGCAGAGTTGCATTGGCAAACACTTTGAATAGCATGCAAATAAACGGTAAAAGAGCAAGATGGTAGCCAGTGTCTAAGACCACGAGCGTACATATAGGATTGCGTGCAAAATCCCGAGCTCGTCCTATAAAGCGTGCACTCGCGCTACACTACCTGTCTCACCAGCTACTTCTCCAGGTCCAGTAGCCAAGTCCCACGCACTTTATTACGCGCACAATGCATGGAAGATGTGGGGGTGGGAGAGAGCTGAGAAAAAATGCGCCAACATTTTTCACGGACAGCTGAATGAGGCTCTAGAGCGCACGAGAGAGAAAGAGAACAAACTGAGTGAGCGCAAGGGTTCATTAGCCCCAAGCGCTTGCCCAGCCAACCCCGTAAGAAGGTCTTTTTTCTCTTTCCGTTTGCCCTCTTAAACAGCTTTTCTTCTGTGAGCTCCTCAGCTCGATGTACCTGCACACATTTGCAGTCAGAGTTTTGTATTCGTGTGACATTCATTTACTTAACTTCGCGTTTATACTATAAGACAACCGAAAATGATGACTTTCTTCTTTCGTCTCGATAAAGTTACGTTGATAAGGCCGATACAGAAGATCCAGAAATCAATTCAAAGTTTTTTCAACTCCTCATGGGTCGCGTGATTTTGTGTGTACGCGTGTGGAATATGTAAAAAGCACAATAGGACATTGGGGCTCTGTTGATCGGTTCTGGCGATGACCTTATTGCCACAAAACCAATGTTTATCAAAGTCGCAAACGATGAAGGTAACTGTAAGATTGAGAATTGTTTGGTCATTGATTGATGTTAGTCGAGGATTTCCTGGACACCGAATGACAGACGAGTACGACTTGGAAATTTGACAATAAATTCAGAAAGTACGAGTCTTTGCATCTAGCTAATGATCTATCGCAACAACTGACTACTCTTGTCGCAAATGAACAGTTTTTTAAGACATAAACGCAATTGTTAAATAAAAATGTCTGCACAGGATCGCTTATATGCTGCTGCTTGGCCGCGTGTGTCTGGATAGGACACATGTAGACACGTTCGTGCGCCTGTATGTTTAACCGACAAACCGATAAATCAGATAGGTTGCGAAAACGATCATTTGGCTATGCGAATTCCCGAGTCGCTGATCCTTGCTAAATTTGCAAGATTTATAAATGCCCATGGCAAGTCTAAACTCGCAAAACACAGCCTGCTCGTTTTGCAGCTTCTCACAGCTGCAATCGTTGTAAATTAGCAAGGCATTAAGCGTTTTCCCAATCCGTGCTCGTCGTGCGATCGACGACTACCAAGACGATAAATCCCAAAGAAACAAACGCGTGGAAAAAGTTTACGCACGAGAAGGTAGGGGAAGAAGGAGCTTAGAATGTCCAAGACTACTAGTTTGAGTGAATTGCGCGATTATCGGCATTGCAATCTGAGGCTCCAAATCATCGGCGCATCAATGAGTCGTAAATAAGATGCTTTGTCGAGAGCCTAAGTGAGCCTGAGAGAAAGAGAGAGAGAGAGAGAGAGAGAGAGAGAGAGAAACATTGAAAAGGAAGAGCGTTTACGCGAAAATAATGAAGATGTGAAGAAAGAGGAATGTGGGTAGGCGCGTACACGCGCTTCTGGAAACGAGATGTAATTGAAAGATAAGGAACTTACGAGTTAATGTTTATTGCGTGCGACTCATTTTCGTTAATTTTTTTGCAGCTGGAAAGTTGGACGCGATGTGTGATGAGGAAGAAAATTAAATGTAGCTCCTTATTATATTGCTATAGTGACCGACTGTTGGCATCGATAATGCCATTTTATGTATTATTAATGTTTGATTTCAACAGGATACAATCGTACGTCAAGTAGTCAGCCTTCGACTTTGTTCTTTATTTCATTTAGAAATAAAATTACTAATTCGTTGCTTTTAATCGACCTCTCTTTCTCTCGGTTACTCCTTATCCCCGAGGATATATTTAACGATTAATGGCATTGATAAAGTTGGAAGCACATGGTACTGGTTTTAAGTTGTCAGTGTTCATTAAGTACCAACTCATAGAATGAACTCGGAAAAAATGTTTGTGCATATGTACATGGACACAGGAGAATGATCACAATTTAGATTATGATAATTTTATTATATCCTTTATTTAGGTGAACTCGAAACCTACTTCTTTCGAGCTTGGCTTTTTATCAAATAAAGAGAAAGGGAAACAAACGCGCCTTTTAATAATAGAAAATAGAGCATTGCAAAATTTTTCAACAATAGATCTCTCGTTTCTCGAACTTTTCTTTTCATAAAGCATTTTTATATTTATGTCACGCTTCTGTACGTATATACCAACATGCACACACACACACACACACACACACACACACACACACACACACACACACACACAAGCAAATATTACCTTGAGTTATAAATTATGTTGCACACAAACTGCAATTACGAAAACAGCAAGTCTAGCTTTATCGGTCAAGTTTCGCGAAGGAAGTTTCCGTAGCCGCATCTCTCTCTCTCTCTCTCCCTCTTTCTCCTCGTGTTGTATACCGTTTGTCATTAGGGTAATTGTTTGAAATTACGATTATGGAGCCAGCATTTGGCCGATAAGCTAAAGGGCAATTAAAAGAATAGCACAGGAAAATATTATCAGTGATTTGCTCGGAGCGCTCGTTTAACCCGCGTGAACACTCGCTACGAGAGTTTGCCACACGTGCATACGTATTTACTCACATACAGGCACGCGCCCGCACGCACACACTGAGCTTATACATATCTTCAACGAAGTAACATCAACGTGCACGCAATCACATTATTATTACTTATTAATAAACATTGCGCATTACTCCGCTTTATTGATCATTATGTAGATTTTCGAGACAAGCGAGCAGCAAAGTTGAATAAGAAGCCGATGCTTTTCCTTCTTTTCTCGTTTTTTCCATTTCTTTTTTTTTAATGTTTTTTCCTTTTTGTACATACGTTGTCGCTCGTTTGCGCTGTCCTCCCTCTCTTATTATGCAAAGTAATAAATTTTCTGATTTTTCACGCGGGGAGGTAAGATGCAGCTTATGCATACGTATGTATGTATATACGCTCAGCCGTTGTGGAAAGTCAATGAATAGGTTGCTTAACGCTCGCGTCCCTCTTGTACCTATACACGCTCTATAAAAGCAATTACATTACGCATTTATCAGGCGCAGAGAGAGAGAGAGAGAGAGAGAGAGAGAGAGAGAGAGGGAAAGAGAGAGAGAGAGAGAGTGTATGTGTGTGAGAGAATGGTTGCTGTAAACAAATAGGCCCTATCGCGCAATTACATCGCCGCTTGGCGTCTCTCTAGGGGCTATTAAGTTAGAACGAGTTCTCCCACTGTTTTTCCCACTTTTTATGTCGCGACTTTATGAAAGGCAAAAATCAATTTGGCCCCGTTAATGTGCGACCTCAAGCATTAAAGCCTGCAAATATGAATATATATGTGTGCCCCGAATGCTGAGAGATGACGGGATTTGTTGAAAAATAAATATCGAGCCCCTTGACTAATTGTTTGAGGTGTAACATCGCGTAGGTATTTCATAAGATGAATAGTAGCATCCGTTTGAAACATAAAAATGTAAAGAGACAGTGGCCTTCGATGTATGAAGAATGAGCTCGGGAAGGAGAAAGAGGGAAGCTATGGAAAAAGCGTGCTCGGTAAACATAGATTATAGAGACAGAAAGTCGGGCGATAACGAGAGCTGCACTTGATGCATGTATATGCACTCTCTTTTTCCCTCTCTATCTAGCTATCTATCTATTTATCTCTGGCCCTGTCCCTTGTCTGCATCCATCCATCGAGATCTCGACGTTCGATAAAGCCTTTGGAGCTCTGCTTCCTAGTTCGGCTAACAGTCTGCGCTAGGATCTTCCGGATTTTTCGCGGCCGAGCGAGCGTCAAACTTATGACGCCAAGGCTTTCATTTGCATTCTCTTTCTCTCTGCTCTCTGCCTCTTTTGCTTGCCTGCTGCGCTGTGTTTCCTGTGCGCCTTCTCCAATCTTATCTCAAACGCGATTTATCATCTCTCTCTCTCTCTCTCTCTCTCTCTCTCTCTCTGCCTCTCCCTTTCTCACATATCGAGCAGACTTCTTACGACTGCCCAGGATTTCCGCTCGCCTTCAGCCCTCCCTCTCCTCCTCCTTTCATTCCTCCGTCTCGCGTTCTTCTCTTGTTGTTTATACATTCGTTCTTCCTTCCTTTTCAGCTTTAATGTTGGCTCTTTACGCGCCTGCGCTTGTCAGCTCGTGTGCGTCCGTGTTCACGTGTGTGCTCCTTCCTCTTCATTCGCAATGCTTGACAGTCTGTCCGAGGTCGTTTTGCCACTTCCGGGTTCGAGCTCCTGACTAGCTCTGTGTATGCAGATGTACTTTGCATTCCAGAATACGCCCGACATCCATCATGTCCTCTATAACGTGCCTGTGTACGCCTGTTTGAACAACTACCGCTCTGTCCACTTGATATTTCCTACTACAACTTAACTGCAGCCCAGGAGAGCCGCGAATTTGCCTAAGCGCTATTAGCTGCGCCTCTTTCTCCCCTCCCTCCCATCCTCCTCTTCATCCTCCTATTCACCCCGCGACCTACGTCTAATTCGTGTATTTACGTGCAACCGACGTAATCAATACGATTACATGTGCGGACGTTCGATGAGTTGAAAAATGAAAAGTCTTTTTCCGTAAATTCGCGCAGTCGAGAGAGCAATTAGATTCAAGACGTCAGGGTGTTAATAGAGCTGCCGATAGGCAAAAGAGTTGGCCGGTTGATTCATCAATTTCTCGCGTAGCAGCTGGCATGTAATACTTCATGAAAAATGGGAAGAAAAAAAGTTGGAGGCAGCTCTTCTCTGGCTGCTGCCGACGCGTTTTCTTGCAGCTAAGGATCGCCAAAAAAAGAGAGGCGCTTTATGAGCCGGGTATAGATATAGAAAGTGTCTGCAGGTGGTCGGAGGAGGGGAGCTTCCCTCTCAGGAAGCGTCAATTAATTATGCATTCAAGGGGTGTTTTATTAGAAACGTTGCCGTTATCGGAATGGCCGTAATTTTGTGCATTAAGCCGAAGTCGAATCGATAATAATTTGTTATAAATGCAATGGAGAGCTGGCGCGCGCCTGCATAAAGTTTGCTTTGGCAATGACGTGAGTGCGCGAGCGTACTCACCCATTTTGCAAAACTCGCTCGACGATTTACATTTATGTATTGCACGGCATGAATAATTTATGGACTTGTACAAAACTTTATTGATTGTTGGGCAAAGGTTGAGCAGCAGCAGTAGGAGAACGACGACGACGACGACGACGACGACGACGACGAACGGCAGAAGATGGCGGAGGGCTCGGAGACGACGTTAAAATTCTTCCCCTCCAGCTGGGGCCAGCAGAATCGTGGCTTTTATTTAAACTTTTTAAGATCGACGAGATTGACGCATGTGTCCCTCTGATTGCTCGAGAGCTTCCGATGCTTTCAATTAACTCGTAAAACCGTCCAATTTCCAAACAGCTTTATTTCCGTCGCGCAAGTTTTATCGTTGAACATATCTATACGTCATGATGTATTTCGCGCAATTTTTATCGGCTCCCTGCTTTTTCTTCCCTCCACGTGACGAGCGCTCGTCTATTTATAGCTGCTTCAATAATCAATAAATCCCGATATACGTCGAATGATAAATGTTTATCAGCAGATATACGGCATTATATTTTTAGCTGTAGTTCCTATCTATTTGAGATTACATTGTGAATTATAAGAGCTGTTAAACACGAGGAGACGATACTCGCAAGAAATGGCCCATACTACTGACAGAGGAGAGAGAGGGAGAGAAGCTGGGGGACGAGTCGTCAGGCGGTCACGTGATGCACGCCTTCGCGCGCTTACGTGTCCATTAGGTTATTTAGTCGAGAAAGTTGGCATTATGACGCAGACGCTTGGTAAATTAATGAAGCTTATGCATTTGATGAGAAACTCGCATGATAAAGACACGTGCATGCGAGTGTAGGCCCAGGACTAATTTCCCTTCGTCACGGCGTTTACCTTCGCACTCGCGTTCGTTCTCGGATTTGCGCCATCTTTGGAATTTCATACGACTAGCGATACGACATTCCACGCGGGCTTGACACAATTGCGAGCCGAGCATATTAATAAGCCGTAGGGATGAGGGCTCCCCCCGGCCGGCTGCGTAACCCGATCTCTGCACGGCCCATTCCGGACTCGGCAACAAGCCCCACGCGCCGCTGCCGCCTACTCCTTCTCGACTTTTTCACCTCCCGTTTTACTCCTCTCTTCCTTCGCCCATTCCTCCTCGATAATTTCTCCATTTCCTTTATTCGCACATGCCCCTCGTCAAGTCCACTTTCCTCTCTCCCATCCTCCTTCTCCCTGCATCGTATGCTTTCTCTCTTTCTTACTTGTCTCCCCACCCCGTCCCGCCTCTCCAGCCCACCCTAGGTCTCTTTCTCTCTCTCTCTCTCTCTCTTTCTTTCTTTTGCAAGTGCGCAAGCACAATGAGCACTTGTTCCCGCGTGGCCTGGCACGAAAAATAATTGAATCGATACTGTTATTGCGACTGGCGTTAAAGACCCCTCTTTACTTACCCTCAGACTTGCCTCGGCCGTTTCGCACAGTTTTATACACGCCAATCCTTCTTACCTCCCCCCCACCCCCAGTCTACCAGTAGTGCCTCGACATACAAAGGGGTTTCAATGCGACAAAACGTTCAGTTGGCAAGAAAGTACCTCGTGTATGCTTGTCGGGCTGGGATGGGGGCTGGAGGGCGGGAGTGCAGGTAGGAGTGGGCGGTGAGATTTACATAAACGCGCGCCTGAAAATCGCATTCCTCGAAGCGCACATATGAAATCCTCCTACATATCACTGGGAGTAAGTAACCGTTGAAAGATTTATGCGCCGGGTCGAAAGAGGGGGGGGGGGGAGAGAACATATAGCGTGCTCCGGCAGCACGCGCTCAACAACATTCTCCTGCGTGAATGCCGGCATTTGGAGGCTTTCAGGAGTACGCGAACGCGCCTATTCGCGCAAACTACCAAGGGGTACAGGGAGAAAGAGGAAGGAAGGAAGAGAGAGGGAGAGAATCCTTTCATATCTCGAGGACGATCGGGGAATTCGATTTCCCGAATTATACCAGCCCTGGCTTTCGTCCATTTCGTCGATCAAGTCGATCGAAATCACCGGACGTTGCACTCGATCGACGCGCAATCATTATCTCCTCCTTCTGCCGCTCCTCCTCCTCTTCATCTGCTGCTTCTCTTAATACGCTCAGGCGATGCCGATTGCATTCCCAAGACCAGCTCACCGGCGATTTTTCCATTTGTATAGAGCCGCGCACAGGAGCTTTTAGGTATTTCTAGAGCAAATACTAAAATTGTATCATGTGCTCTTAATTAGGAAGCCGTGCCCATCCCATAGAGCATTTAGACGGCTCTGGCAGTCGATTCTTTCTCTTGCTGCCTCTGCATCGGTAACGCTTATAATGAGCTTTTGTAATGTTAGGCGGGCGCGAGCTAATGAATAACTGGTATCAGTATGCTTTGGAGAACAGCGAGGCTGCATAAAGGAAAACTTGTTTCCAAGTGAATTATGAGCGCCGCTAATTGCTTGCCCTCCCTCGCTAAAGCTTCGCCGTTAGAGTCTGCGTTTGCTCTCTGCACATGCGCGCACGGGCGCAGAGTCGGCCCTCGTTTTTCACCAAGCCAGAAAGCTTGGCCGCGCAATCGTCCGACTTTTAAAATAGCCGTTTTTCAGCCTGAATTTATTAATATCAATTAGCGTCGCGTTAATGTTCTCGTCTCTCGGCTCCGCGCAAAATCATTGCTCCACGTGCCACGAGACGACGGCGAACGTTGCACGAGAGCTGAAATTACATTTTCGGTACGAGCCGAGCAAGTTGCACGGGGAAAAATGGCAACGCAGTTGGTGTACGTCACTCGGCCTGAAAGAGGCATAAATTCAGAGCACAAGTGCAAGGCCTTCAATTGTCGCGTTTAGATGGAAAACAAGTTTTTTCATTCAGTTTCGAAACGTTTATTTAATATCACTTGTGGCTTTGGCAGCTTCCTAACTGCATTAACAAGCTGCACTCGACGCTCGTTATGGAGTGAGCGACGTAACAAAGCTCAATATTATTGTTGGCAAAATCGCAGGATTTAGCGTGCTCCTTTCGTCGCTCTCGTCGCCATCGCGATAAATTAGAGAATCCAAGATGAAAGAATGGACGAAGGTGGAGAGGGGAAGGGGTATAGGGTTAGGAGGAGGAGGAGGCAGGCAGGCGGGCGGGTTGGGAAAATAAAAGGTCTCTATACTCATTATTTTCTTGGCAAAGCGAAAGTAAAAGCAGAGCTCGAGAGTTTATGCACCTTAAAGGAGATCGAAAGCGTGAAAGCGGGTCTTTATGCCGGTCACCCTTTCCCCCTTCTCCTTTCTTCTTCTCCTAGCCCCGGACAACGGAGCATTTCAATTCGCGTCACGGCACTTCCGTTATAAGCTCCCGCGACTTTGCTTTGTGAGGCGCGCGCGCTCTCTCTCTCTCTCTCTCTCTCTCTCTCTCTCTCTCTCTCTTTCTATTTCACCCTCCTTTTCTCTTGTATACCACTGCTGCTGTTGTACTCGCGCACCAAGTAATTGATTTTCCCCCGTATACACGCTGTTTATTTATGGAGGGGAGAGCTAGTTCGGTGCCAACTGTATATGGGGATCTCTCTCCTGAGTTATGATCCCATGCCTCGGCGCTATAGAGACACAACACACGCACACACTAACGTCGAGCCTGACGTTTTCAAAGGAGCCCAAGCCCGTACTACTGCTGCTGCTGCTTCTGCTTCTTAATGCATGAATAAGTGCGCTTAAAACTTACTATTTATACGCTAATTTTCAATTACCCTTTGCTCGGATTAATTTTCAGATTGCGATGTTTGTCTCTTTATGCATACACATTGAGAATGACGTGGGATTGAAACTAGTTAACAAGTTTATTTATACAAGCCCAAAGGCAGGATGTCGTTTCAATTTTCCCTCTGCTTCATATACAGCTTTTACCGATCGATTTCATTTTTATCGTCCACTTGCAGTACGTTAACATTATAAACCGACAAAATTTCTTTTTATTGAGGCATACGTGTACAACTATTGTTTAAAGTTTTATAAAAACTATTCAATCAACCGCACTATGCTTATCTGGAAAGTAGGTAAAACAACGGGCAAATTTTATCTGTATCTAAATCAAACAAACGCGTGTAAAAATTCCCAAACTTTGTTTATACAACTTGTGCTACATAATGAGCTATTATTTTTTGTGCCTACTGAAACTGTATCTTTCTTCCTTTCGCTCATCTCATTTTTACATAACACATTGCGTAAAGGCAGCGAAGCGAAAGCAAGATAAGATAAAGCCACGGTGTAATAAGCACATTCGCGCATTCACTTCCTACGGATGGAGAAATGGAGAGAAAAAAAGCGTAGAAAAAGTCCACAGAGTTTGTTTAAAAAGGTTGGTGCCGTCTCGCGGCGAGTTGGGCGTGAGGGGTGAGGGGGTTACGCTTGTAATGACGTATGCGTGGATATCAGCGCTAGCTGTCACATATCATGCGAGTATAACCTCACCTGATACCATACTCCCTTTATATTTACTTATTGGCAAAACTAGATTGTAAGTCCTCGTTTTTCTTTTTTTAATTTATTCCTGAATGTTTAACCTTTCCATTGCAAGATTTTTTGTTCATGTCTTATTATTATATAAAGAGATACATTACAA
>JAPYYQ010003323.1:0-11938 GCA_030522585.1 Anagyrus pseudococci | reverse complement strand
GAAGTATTTTTTACATATCAAATAAGATTATTTTGTTTCTATTTCGGCCGGTTGCTAGGAAAATAGTAAAATTTCCTATATAATTTCTATCAGTGTAGTTATTCCAATCAGCTTAGCACGGAAGTAGTAGGTTCCCCCTTCATTCCGCAGATTCCCCGTCGATGGACGCCCTTAATTAACGGCTGATAGCCAAAGGGCGCAGCAGCCGAGAGCGCCAAAGTAGCCTACGTGTACGGCCCTCTCTCTCACCCGCCGCCTAATTAAAATGCACTCGGGGCTCTGCCTAGCGCGAGAAAGAGAGAGAGAGAGAGAGCATAGCGACGTTAATAAAGCTCGTTGAATCAAGCTCAGCGCCACCGTCGTCGTCGTCGTCTCGTTTTGCCAAGGGCCCACTCGCGCTCTCTGCCCTCCCTTCCTCTGCTCTTTGTGCTCCATTTCCCCTCTCCTCTAGACCGCAAGTGATGCATTGCGCGAGACATCGGCCTCGACGCGAGACTACCTACTCTTTTTCTACTCGTACACCAGAACCGTGAAATGCGTATGTACTATAGTGGTAAACACCCGCCTAGCCGTTTGATTAAGGCTCGCCGGAATTAATAGGGCAAGCGCGGGGATAATTAAAAAGTCAGCCCTACTCTTTCTCCATTAGCGTAACGCGACTCGATGGATTTTAGATTATCAATCGAACTTTGTAACCGACAAATTATATTTTCTCCAGCTCCAAAAAAAAGTTCTCATCGCGAGTATACATCCGAATCAATAAGTCTCTCTGCCGAACGAGCGTAAGGGAGACGGACAGATATAGAGAAAAAAAGAAAGAAGGTCATTCGATATTACCGTAGTTCGCGATGAGAGGGAATCGAGCCGCCCGGAAAATCAGTCGCGAGTCACGTAGATAGAGATAGGAGGAAGAGAGAGAGAGAGAGAGAGGGAGGTAGAGCACACAGCGACAAACTCCCGTCTCTTTCGAGCTCTACTCCCCTTCTCTCTCTTTTCAACTTCATTTTCCGTTTTAACGGGGCCAAGCCGACTGCCAGGGCGCCGATTCTCAATTACGAAGCCAGCCTCCCCCCTACCTGCAATCGTCCTTTATCCCTCTCTCTCTCTCTTTCTCTCTTCGTTATCCATCCCTCCCTACTACTACCTGATGCCTATAATCCTCGAGAAATGGCAAGAAAGCTTCGCGCGTAGTATCTCCATCCAAAGGCCTTTTGGCCACCGGTGCTCTCTCTCTCTTCTACCTTTCTCGGCATAATTAACGAAGCGCCATGGATAACTGGCTGTGAAAAATATTTTTTGTTGCTGTTAACGTTTATTGCTCAAATCGCGCAAAAAAGGGACTGTTTTCGTTCGAACTAGCCTTTCGAAAAATTTAGTCAAGAGGGAAAGTAGGACTGCCTCAAATTTCGGCGTAAATATAAAAATCCACCAGCCCTCCTTCTCCTGCACAACCAGAGCCTTAGTCTCCCCCTCGCGCTTCGTTGAATAATTCAAGGCCTATCTTCTCGCGACTCTATTACAGCGCCTTTGACATTAGCTTCGAAATTGCTTTGAAACGCCGACGAAAAAAGAAAGAAAGAAAAACGTAGATATATACACGCGCGTATATGCGAAACAAGCGTGCGTCGGATGAGGGCTGATATAGAACGAGGCTGGGGAAGATGCGCAGGGTTATGCTCGTCTAATTTTAACCAACGTATATAGCGCACATTGAAAGCTTCGATCGTATAGCGCCGCGCGAGATTAAGGAAGTTAAGCGCTCGGATTTATGGTAAGCGCAGACGAACGGGAAGGGCGGGCTAGAGCGAAGGTTGGGAGAAAAGTGTTTGAGGGGGGTGGGGAGATAGCTCGCATGCAAAGCCGCGGTTACACCTGCCCGATCCTATTCTATCTTATTCCAACTGCTCCGCTATACACGGCGCGCCTCGATTGGGCCGAGCTTTCAACACACGAGGATCCCGTGTGAAGGGTGGGGGTGTTATATTTCGTGACATGCGTTTCTCTCGTTTAGCCTTGCACGCCTCGTGTACTCCCATCTACGTATACGTTATACATATATAAAAGTCAATGTCTATATCTCTCTGTGGACGTGTACGTGTGTGTGTATGCGCGTGCGTGCGTGTCCAGTGTCCGGCCCTTATTATTACACTCTCGTGATGACCAGTATATATGCTCGTCGACGTGTAGCAATGTGCATGCATGATCTGGTTATATATACATCTATATTACTATTACACACGTGTGTTGTATTTTAGCCCTGGAGAAGCCGGTTTAATTGAGCTTTCTTCCAGGGACGATGTGAAAGCTCTCTCTCTCTCTTGGAGTCTTATCTAATGAATTACTTTCCGAGCTTGTGTGTCCGACGAGCACTTGGCCGAGTATTTTCAGCTCTCGAGATAAAGATCGTTTAGCGAATGGTTTTTTCTTTGTTTTTTTGTTTTTTTCGTGTTTGTTTACCACGTGAGCTTTTGTGACTTGGTCGTTCGATTTTGTTTTTTGCAAGCTTTGTATAATCGTTGTTGATTAAGATGTTGTTTAAACGGTTTAATTGTTTTTTTTTATTATAACAGCTTTGTCTATCCGTTCTTTTTTTTTCTATCGAGGTCAATTGTCTGGTCGAATCGCTTTTGTTTTGAATTTCGTAAAGTTTGAGCAACAAAAAAAAAAGAAGGTTCAACTTTATCCATTTCTTTTGCTCCCAAAAATTTCATTTGCGCAGATTTAATTTGTATTAGATACGAATAAGCTTTCACATCGAGCTTGAAAGTCAATTGACTATTACGAAAACGGTTTTACTTTTTGGAAAATCAATTAAGTTTAGATAATAGATGTGATGTGTTTCGTTTTTGTTTGAAGAGACATTTGATTATTTTGAACAATAATATTATACGGATATGCGCAATTAAATTAGACCTGTTTTCTATGTTGAATTACTCTCTCGATGTAAACGCAACAATGTAAATCTGTTGTGCTCAATTAGCTAAACCATTGGCTGGAAGTGAATTTGGTTTGAAAAGGCAACTTGTTTGCAATGTAGCTCCACCTCCTGCGCGAACGCTAGGAATTAGAGAATTATTTATTTTAGACCGGAACACCGCGTCTGTTACGCTCATTGATTAATTCAACTGATAATTGGGTCGAAAGGAATGTTTGATGAGTATTTTGCTTTGTGAGGGAATTAATTATAAAGCTAAATAATCTTTAAAGCACGAGAGCGCGCGTAAATAATTCCGGCAAATGCTTTGAACCGCAACGCGAGTGTATATACGCGTGTATAGATATACTCGAGTTTTTTTTCCATTCCGACGAATCTTTGAGGATATAAATTCTCCGCGGTCGGCTTATTTATTATTTTCTAACTTTTGAAATATGTTGAAATAATGCTAGCCGTGAAAAACGAAGCATTAATCTCCCGGTAATTTATAAGCGGACGCCGGGCAAACCAAATTCACTTGAGCTCCATTATTCATGATTCATCATTGATTAATTCGCCAATTAGTATAAATCAAATAAATATTTAAACCTGTAAATAATTACACGTATATATGCGCGCGTAATTTCAAAATTTCAACTTGATATTTCAGAGGGAAAATTAGGATGTATCGATAGAATTAAAATACACACATATATATTTATAGGCAGAGTCATGACAAATCGAATGCATCATTGATTATTCGAAAATGTCACTGAATCACGCATCCTCACATGTACACGTCCGAGTAGATCGCGAAAGTTTTATAGACGTGGTGATCGATCAGTTAACATACCGGCAGTAATTACTCATCAATTATTGAAAAAAAAGTATAGAATAAGTTTTAATATTGATAGATTAAGAACAGGTTCACGCTAAATCTATTGGAGATAAGAATGAAATATGTCTTTTTATAGAAGTAGCGTTTCATATTTAGTCTAGAATCAACTTTTTTTTTAAAGAAACTTATGCATGGTACTTTTAAGATTGAAAAAAATCATATTTTTCAAATAAATTTAATAATCAATTCTGTCAGTAAAATAAGTAGATGTATTAGCGGAAAATATACTCATATGAAAAGAAACAAAACGAATAAACAAGCATAAATAAAGGTAAGTGGGCAAAAAGTCGTTCAGTTTAAAAAATTTTTACTCTCAGATCGAAATATATACTCTATTAGAAAGTAGAGCCTCTTAAAACGATAATGCAACTATTCTAAATTCTGCTATTCTCTATTTCACACGATTTTTTACGATAAAAAATATTCTTACATACAAAGTTCGTAGCGATGCTGAAGTGCACATCGAAGCAAAATAAAATTGTTGAGCCCTCGGGCCTACAGAACCAACAATTACAACAAAAAAATAATAATATTTAGTAATCCTAGTCATTAGTTTCTTCTTACACTATATATTTCTTCCTAAAAACCGATGACTCGCTCACTTTATTAGTATACAAACAACAAAACGCTTTATTAGAGCCCAATAACGTACCTATTACCGTAGTATAATTGTTATCAGAACTTCTCTTTCATCCACTCCAACAGATTCAGCGTGCATCCTTTTTTCTTGGCTAAACCTTAAAAAAATTAATAGAAACACCGCTACGGAGGATTGAGCATGCGTGTGTGTATGAGAGAAAAAAGTGTGTCTCGGGTATTATAGCGTGAGCTTAGAAGAGAAAAAAAAGAGGCAGGAGTTAATAACACGAGCTGCTTTCACATTGGGGGCGTGCAGAAACGGCCGAAGGACGAGCGCGACGATAGCTGCTCGGCGTCGCAGACCGGGCATCCACTGCAAGCGAGAAGCCAGGCAAGAGATTCAATAAAAGTCGAATTTCAGTGTTCACCCAAAGATTAACTCTACCTATCTCTCCTTAAACCCCTTCCCCCATGCTCCGAAGTAATGCTAACAGCTGAAAGCTTTAGAACCTACGGCTTGCTAAGATTTCGACAGTATATCTTCTTAATGTCGTTTCTTTTTTCCGTTCCGTTTCGTATAATTCCTATCCTGGTGTATCATACACGTTTTTTAACTAGTTTTTCTACGAAAAAAAGAATAATAAACTTTAGAAAAACTTGCCAAGTATTTTTCCTTTTACTTTACGTATTTTACTACTTAACCACTCGTTATTGTCGATGATATTAAACCTTATGTTCATCCGTAAACTTTCGTTTCCAAAATTTTTTATTCGTACAATTTAATTGTCTTTCGTATAACCGTATTGTTGTTGTTTATTTAGAGTAAATTAATATTCTAGAACTTTCAGTAAGCTGTGAATTTGAAAAAAGAAAAAGTCAAACGAAAAAAGGCTAATTTTTAAAAAATTTTAACTGTATTCTTCTCTCCACTGTGTTCCCAACGTACTCCCTCGTCCTCCAAACTATTGACTCTCTAAATGTAATACTGTGTCGGTGTACGTAAAGTGTTAGGTAAATATTTGCTGCCCATAATTACCGTTAAAACCGTAATTCACTGTAAATACATATAAAACTTAACCGTCCGCCGACAGTTTGTTGTCTCCCCCCCCCCCCCGCCCTCGCCATGTGTCCAGTAGAAACTTGGTGTGTGTCGTCTATCTGGTTTAATTTTATACGGGACACACGCATCCATTTACACAAATGAAAATACATCCAGGCCAATCCAGCCAAACGTCTCTCGCGACTTATACTCCTGTAAATAGATTAAAAGAGAAAAATCAATTTTTTTCGAAAAAAAATAAATAACCGCGCAGCTGGAAAAAACGCGATCACCGCGCGCGCTAGGTTAATTAAGCCGCGAACAACGCATAAATCGCTTCGAAATAGGAAATCAGCAAAAATCGAACGACCGTCACACGGAGCGCTGCCGCGCCCCAGCACAGCGTTTTCCCTCCGATTAGTCCCGAGAGCAATCGAATCCTCGCTGACGCAGCTCTCTCTTCCCCCCCCCTTGAATAATAAAAAAAGAGAGAGAAAAGCATCGCCCTATAGCATTTCCGCGATATAGCTCTGAAGAGCTTCCGGTAGTATTAATTTTAACGCGTCCAAGCCACCGAAAAAGTAGAAAAAAAAGAGAAGAAAAAAAAAGAACGTAGGATTTCCAGGGCGAATCGAGTTTCGCGTCGGCTAAAAAGTCATTCGTACCACTTTACCCACACCCCTTCTCGCTCTCTCTGTCTCTCTTCATTCATGGTGGGAGAGAGGGGTCAGGCTGGTGTGCGTAATCGGGGAAACTGGGTTGAAGCTCCGCTGATCGATGCCCGCCAGCTCGCGCGTACAACTTTCTCTTTCGGAAGGAATAGTTTTAGCCCCCGCGATGGCTTTTCCATCGCTCGGCCCGACCTGTGACGCGCTATAGAAAGAGCTTTTGATTAATACGACGTTAAAGTACCCCCACGGTCCTCTCTCTGTGATATATCCATACATGCATACATTGCGGAGATTTCAAAACCATTGCAGACTGATGTTAAAAAAGCGCAGTACATCGTCGGGCGCTTAAACTTCTCGCGCTTAAACGTATAGATGCTTTATCGAGCTCATTTAGCAATGTCGCCGCGAAAATGGCAGCTGTTCACATGCCAGCCATTGTCTATGTACAGCATGTGTGTACAAAGAGAGGGAGGGAGAGAAAGCCGATTTCGAAGCAGCAGGAAATTTCGAGGCCGACACAAAGCCCCGGGGCACCTGTGGAATCGCGTGCGAGCACGTCGTTCTCTATACGTTTTGTTTCGCCCGAGACTCTCCTCGCGCGATCCATTCGACCAGACCCCCGTGTGAATCGATCGCTAAACGCCCCGGTGAGAGAAGAAATTTTAGCCTTCGTACTACTGGGCTCTATTTTTTTTTTTTTTTTTTTAAATTCATTGTCGGTGATTTGAGTTGTAAGGGGACGAAAGTAGAGGCTGTTACTTATGAGCTTAATGGCCGGGTTTTTACGAGAATGGCCGTATTTTTATTTTTACTGGGATTCAATGACGCCGGCTCGAATGAATATGCAATTAAGAGATCAAATAAAAATTGATGGGTCGGAGTAAGAGAGATGGAGGGGTGGAGAGGGGAAAAGGGTAAAAGTGGATTTTAATAGACGCGCAAACTGCCAGAACAAGATTGAAATAGGATTAATGGATTGGCCGCTAGGTTTACGCGTGTCGAGTCCTTTTTTGCCTCCATTGAAAAAAAAAACACGAGGAGAAAGAGAGAGGTATAGAGTTGAAAAACTGTCGTAGTTGTAGAAGCGAGACGTATCCACACACTATACTGGTCACGCTGGAGTTTGTACGTTGAGTAACTTTTCGGGCCAGCCGAACGACTGTTTATACGGTGTAACTGATTACGCAAGTCAAACTTCGACGAGAATCAGACGCCGAAAAACGAGTAACAAACAACACACGAACAGATAACGAAACGAGGTTCTCGGCTTGAAAAGCAAAACAAGAAAGAAAGAGCAAAACAAAAACTCGACTCTGGCAACTGTTTTATATCGAAAAAAGGTTGCCCCGACGACGTGACTGTTGCAAGTATAAATATAGTTTTAGCTGTCAACACGACTTATTCGCACTTAATTAAATTAACGAGTCGTAGAAAGAGACAAAAAAACAAAGTTGAGTCTCTCGTAGTTTGAGTTAAAGCTAGCTAACGTATGAAATAACAAAAAGGCTACACACGCACACTCAGACGTATCACGTTGAATTAGTACGTAGTTTTTCATCATAACACACGTGAAACGCGCGGATATCAAAAGTACATTATAAAAAGCTGGTTTACTTTTCTTATTGTTCCTCAATTAGCAATCAATTAGTTAGTCGCTCTAGAATAGCCTCATCATCGACGATATAAAGCTTTAGCGCCCAGATTATACCAGAGACCGATATACCGCCACTCTAGAGTCCATAAGTAGTAACAGCAATAGGCCGCAGTACATATACGTTTCTTTCTTCTTTTTTTTGTCTCTTAGTCTACAACCCGCTTTGTCGTTTATTAATCTCATTTCTCATTCTCAACTTAGAAAAAGAAGAAATTAAGAAAAAAATAAATAGGGGGGAGCTCGCTTTGATGTAGATATACCTAATTAAACAATACGCGCGAGTAATGTAATTGCGAGAGCGTTTATTTTAATTGTACTTTGCTAAAATGAAAAATTAGCGTCGATGATTGGGAAGGGGAAGGGACTATGGGCGTATAAAATGGGTAGTCGACACTGCGCGCGCGGATCGATGCTGTCGCTCGCGTTATACGTGCACGTACACAGGGGCACAGACTTACGGTGTCGGTGCACACAGCGTAATTACATTACTCGTTGCAATCGCTCCAGGGGATCTAAATAGCGCTGAGTCTCGCCTTTAGCATATATAGATATATACATACATTTATACATATTTACATATGTGTGTGCGTGTATATATAAATACAAAACACATAGACGTAGCCGTTAAACAACTTACATACGTATACACATATAAAAAGCTCTTGTCTCATATACGTTTATATTTGTATAGGTATATACCATTCGTACTTCATATAGTCTGCGCTGCATATCCGAGAGCCGACGGTAAATAGTATGAGTATTTCGCTCTGTGTTATATATCTCTATTACAAATCAAGCTCGCCTCTTTCCTCCCTCGGTTCTCGGATAAGCGTATAACAATAGAGCGAGCTTAGTAATCACTTAGACGCCGGGCGTATGTATACACACACTCAAGAGAGAAAGAGAGAGAGAGAGAGCAAAATAAACAAATGCTAAAACAAAAGGAGAAATGTTACCCATACATAAGCCGTAGAACGGAGCGCAAGCTTAAAAGTAAGAGAGAGGGAGATAGTAAGCTAGTGCGTATACACGTGTATGAGTGCGAGTGAGAAAGGCATAATAATATAGATAGAAGAAAAGAAAAGAAAAGAAAAAGAAATGACAGATTTGTGTAGAGCGTGTGCCCTTTGTGGTTGTGCAATGTTTTCAGCAGGCGTACAGTCAGTACATCCCAGCGACGAGGGCCCAGGCCTCGAGCGGCCAGCCTGGCGAGGGCCAGACGGGCGGCAGCGCTGGCGCGGACGACACCTACCTCGTCGAGGCCTCGTTCTAAAGCGCCGCCGAGTCTCTCTTGAGCGAAGAGAGAGGGAGAGAGAGAACCCTATCTGTGACTCTCTGTCCGTGTGTGTCTCTCTCTCTAATAATGCTTTCTCCACCAACCACCAACACACCCTTCTAAGTATGTTCTCCCCCCCCCCACATGCACCCACACCCCCCACCCCCCCTTGAAGCGTGGCTCTCCGTCTCGCCTCCTCGCCGGCTCTCTGCTGCACACAGACACACAAACGACCACACTAGCACCACCACCACTACCAGCATCGCGATCGTCACATCACCATCATCACCACCACCACTATTATCAACGACACAAGCTCTTCGTCAGATATCCGATCGGTGATACTCTCCACTATATTTACACGGACACAGGGACACACAGAGACACTGAGACTAACAAACACGCACACCGATGTCCAGGCTCTCCTCGATATATATATGTGCCAGAGTGTGAGTGTGTTATACGGCGCGGACGAACCATATATTGTAGCGCACGACTGTAAGCAGCAGCAGCAGCACCACCACCACCGCGCACAAGCTGATGATATTCACACTTCTATAACTGGGACCGTGACTGTAGAGAGTGAATAATATACCTTTAAAATCCTTATGTGTTGTGTGATATAGATACATTGTTTAGGGGAGGGGCACACCTGTGTTTTCCTGTCGAGGAGAGAGGTAGATGCTTGAGTTGAAGAGTGTGTGTGAGAGAGTACATATAAGAGGCAGTCTAGTGAGTTTTGTTGCACAATATTTTAGTCAGTCTCGCACCTACATAGAGCAGTGTAAGGATATGACATAGAGGCCAGAGCATATGTGGCTTTGTTATTAATGAGAGCTTTTGAAAATGACGGACGAACGTTGACGGATTATAATAACGCACTGCCGCGGTGATATAGAGCGTTTATATATATACATAATTATATAGATATATGTTTTACGCAAAGGATATGTGGTACAGATATAGATTGGGGTGACGACAGGATGCTCCTCGTCCATTGGGGGTCTATTGACGTGTGTGTTTTTCAGTCAGCGCAGACGAGATAGTGCATTAGGGGAGGAGTTAAAGCGGCCTAGATAGACGAGACACCCCAATAGACCAACACACGCAACAGACACACATAATAATTGTGTATTAAGAAGCTAAACCGATTGACAAGTCGATCAAAAATAAGAGATAATACCAATCAAACAAATTCTTCTATTTCCCTATATCCCCTGTGCCATCGACTGCAACAACAACAACAACAACAACGACGACGCGACGACGATTGGCTTTGACGTGATCTGCGCTGTGCCTCTCTCATCTTCTGCTTCTTCATCATCAACATTGGGACGACGGATCGACGATGACGCCCTACCAACCAAACAACCAACCAACCGTGACGACGCCATCATCTTCTCTGCCTCCCTTCTTGTTTTTATCTGCTGTGCTAAAAAAAACAACAACAAAACGAAATCGCCTGTGTGTGCGTGGGTGTTCTTGCAACGACGATCAAATACTCGACGGGACAACCGGGGATTAATGGACATTAAAACGCAATCGATAAATACGCATTGCGAATATACGTGCTCATGACAAACTGATGTCCACACCGCCTCCACTGCTACTGGATTACGATATTCTGTGTGTGTATATGTCATACGTACACACACGACGATCATCTACAAAACCTCGGGGGAACAAACTCTCTCTCATCGTGTTCGCTGCCAATTATTTCTTTCGAAAATATAAAAAACACACTCGATCACACACACACACGCGCGTATAACGGACGATATTACCGTGACGATCGTAATTTGGACAATTGAAAATGAAAAAATAAAACACCGACAATATCGAAAATTGAAACGACGTAGAGCTTGTCGTATCAGCTGACCGCCACCGAAAACAAGGATAGAGTGGTGCTGGTTTACGGCGACCGTATAGAAGTGAGGACAAAGGTAAAGCATCAGATTTTTAGGGAGCAAGAGCTCATGTTATGCCGCCTACACACACATGCAATATCAATAATGATGATGATCAGTATTTCTTTATATTCATTATTATTATTATTGTTATCATTATTATCTTATTGTCATTGTTTACATATATATATATTGTCGATGTTGATTATCGTGAAGTGCACGTACGCTGCCGTCGGCCTAATGGTCATTGTTGATTTGCCGAAAAAAATTTTTTTTTCAAATCTCGACGTTACAAAAACAATTTATTTCTCTATATATATTCATAGCTGATCGATATTATTAACCAGAGCACACACGCTTTATATAAGTATCTTGAGTATATACATATTCATTGAAACGTGTCTTGTGTGTACATGCGCGAAAAGGACATTCAATATTTAAATATGTAGCTCTCGATGTGAGTAACAGAAAAAAAACATCACACCTTCCCAACAATAGAGCAGAGATTAGAGGACTCTTTATAGTTAATGTGTGAGCGAGAGCGAGAGGGAGAGAGAAAGTTATTTATATATATATACATATACGCAAGTATATCTGTATATATATAAATTAAAAAAATACACATAGTGAGCCTGTGCAACTTAGCGAGAGAGAGAGAATAAGAGAGAGACGGAGAGAGACACGGATGAGCCCCAAGGATGTCTCTGACGGAGTGCGAGCGCATATATCTACGAGAGAGCAAGAGCGGTCCTCCGATCAAATACGATACAAAATTATAATACGTTGCTTCGCCTGGCTTCTTCCTCTACATGTCGTTGTGCAAGCGTTTTTAAAAAAGCCTAGAGAAACACCCTCAGATTCAAGATGACACACCGTGACAATAAGTCTGGATAATAGTTTGACTTTGGTTCTTTTCTTTTCTTACCTACGTATTTGACACTTTATTTCTTAGGTCTCCTTTTTTTCTTTATTTTTTATATATATATATATATATATATAT
>JAPYYQ010003322.1:0-11939 GCA_030522585.1 Anagyrus pseudococci | reverse complement strand
TATAGGTATAAAATTGCTAGCAGTTTCGCCCATTTTATAGGTAGTTTTTGAAAAACTACCGATTTTATAGGTAGAAAATGTGTTCGATTCCTACCAGGGCAACGTCAATGAAAATACAAAATAACAGTTAGCATGCGTAATTTTGCAGATAGAACATTTTATAAGTTGTGATGATTAAAAAATTTTAAATTATTTGTTAAAAAATCTAACAATTTAAAATAAATGTAAAATGCTATTATAAACGGTTTTGTTGGTCTTTACTTATTTTCCATATAGTTTTTACGGAAAATAAAATTCTTTTCCACCCATTCTTCTTATTTGTGTAGATAAATTCTTTTGATAAATTATTTTTTATTATCAAAATCATTCTTTTGTAAATTAATCCTCAAGTGTAATATACGTGAAATTGTTTTCCCAAGCTTTCATCTGCATTGTGTCACAAACTCGTTTACTTCACTAACTTATGATTGGCGCTTAACCATTCTATTCGATTGATTAAACCCAATTAATAAGGTGCCTCGTTTTTTAATCAGCCTTCCTTGACTTATATGACGGGCCTAACAAAGTAATCCCTTGGACAGTAAAATCGAATAAATGATAAAGATTTATAAGATCGATATAATTTCGAAGTATTTTCAATTCAGTTTAAAAGGAACTTATAAAGGCGAGTCGAGAGTGAAGTAAATTTACGAGAGTTGGAAGTTTTACACTACTACCCCTCTCATCATTCATAGAACGAAGATACTTTGACTTGAAGGTCTTTCAGGTCGCCCTATATTCAATGATAACTGGCGTAGCAGAGAGGGCGCCTGCTCTCTTGAGCGGCATCGGCAAAATATTCGCCGGGGGCTTCGCTAGCATCATTAGAACCGTTCCGGACCTGCAGCTATCTTTTCCTTGCGCTGCTGTGAAGGTAGCGCGCTCCCTCTCTCCCTCTCTCTCTTGGCAGTAACTCCGAGTCTTTTTGCAGGGAGTCCTGTGTACGCTGCCGGCGGCTCGTCTTTGTGTCTCATAGTCGTCGTCCTCGGGGTCGTTCTCTTCGGCATCGATGCCGAAGCAGCTGCAGCAGTCGGCGCCGGCGGCGCAGCCGCTCCCTGAATACCATCTTCTTTATCAATGCTTTGAAATATATCGGCCTGGCCTGTAGTCATGGCTCTATAAAAAGGGAGAAGGGAGAGAAAGAGAGAGAGAGAGAGAGAGTGAGAGAGAGAGAGAGAGTAAGCGACAGAGCGAGCTGAGGAACGCTAAGGCGCTTTTTTCTTTTCGAGTGCGCTCTACGCGAAAGGAGAAAGATAAAAAGAGGAAAGGACAAAAAAAATGATAAAAGAGCTTGGCTCCGCGGCAAAGGAAATGCCAATTATTCGCAATTGTTATTCCAATGGAAAAGAATTAGTTTTGTTACTGGAGAAAAGCAGTAATGTAGACCCGAGAGAGCCGCGCGGAGCTGAGAAAGAGAATGTGATACAAGGAGCAAAGAAGAGACAAATGCAAGTAATCTAACGGAGGCGAAATTTTATTTTGCGTTTTATATTTCAATCCATGGATTTATCGTTAGTCCCTGAGAAACTGCCGATGCTGCTATTGTTTGAGCTAGCAGAAAGATAAGATGCGCAAAACGATCATAATGATGATTAAGAAGTAATGACCTAAATAAACTATAAACGCACCTTTCTTTTTTCATCTTGTTAAGAATTGATATTATATTTCAAATTATTATTATTATTCAATGGAATTTTAATGCGAGGATTAAAAATACGTAAATCCGTAAGATGATGGAAAGAGCCGAATACTACGGAGAAATAAGAAAGAAAGAGAGAACATAGGTGTCCAACACAGCCGAGACCCAACGGAATACACTTGCGAGTGGTGATATACGATGACCAAGGTATTGTAATGCAAACTCTTATTGAAAAACCAAGTTTGTGCAAAAAGCATTGTATAAACTGTTTTCTATTTCTCATATTTTATATTCGAAACTCTTTTCTTCTTTGTTGATTAAATTTCTTTGTTTCTTATTATTATTATTACTAAATTCTTATTATTTAAAATTTAAAAAAACTCGGGTATTGCATAAAGAAGAGATTGGTTTGACCGCCTCAGTCCTCATCCCGAAGACTAAGCCACGACAGCGGTCGTGTTAAGTGGGACTACGAGATAAGCACCAGTACGCCTGCAATGAGCCTCTCAAACACACACATATGTATATTTATCCATATTATGCCTGTTCTGACGTAACATTTTTATTAAATATACTATAATAGAATTGTTTCAATTTAACAACGTCTTGTATCAAATTATTGCATCAAAAAATGAAAATACTAAATTGATACATAAAAATAAGCCTATTATTTTACAGTTCATCTATTGCCATTCTGTATTGTTCGATACCTCGTTTTCGTTTACAGATTTATTGACACTTGACACGCGACTGATCGTAATAGACTTTCGCGGCTTTTATCATACAGAAAATAGCTCGAATTGAAGCGTCGTGCGTCACTTTGGTTTGCCTTTAACGATTTATGTCGACAACCTTCGATCAATGTCAAAAGCAAAAGTCATGGTGCGAAAGCTTTCATATTTTTTTTATTCGCTTAAACTGTTATTTTTGTCTGAAGTATATAAAACAATCTTGCAGACAATACATTAAAATATTTCTGCACTGGATATCTTCTTAATGACACTCAATTTTGAAAGTTTTTTAAATTTTTCAACATGTTTCAAAATCATACACAATTGTTGTTTCTTCAAGATAAAGTTCCTGGCAAATGAAATGATTTGACATGTTTCTGTTTTGAAGTATGTATTTAATGTGATATGATTTTGAGAAATTTGAATTAGGTTAATGCATGTATTTTTAATTTTTTAAAAATACTGTATTCCAAGTCTATTTTCAAGCAAAGTTAAAAAATTTAACAGCATGTTTTACGAAACGATTATATTTTTAATAGTACCAGATAATTTCTAAAATACATAAGCTACAAGTGTAAAAACTTAAATTAAAATAAATTATATTTAAATTTATAACATTATTTAATAAACAAACTTAAATTACAATCTCTACTCGATTAATATTTGAGCTGGTCATAAAATAGCTCCGTTTAAAAATACAAATGATGTTACATTATTTAATGCTGATTCAATATTACATTTCATAATTTAACGGTTGAATTTAGCATTTAAATAAATTTTAATAAGAGCTAAATAAACGCAAGAACATGAAGCAACGGGAGCGTCGAAATCTTTTCGTTTCGTCTAACATTATCGTTGGAAACACTTACTGCTCTGCGGCGTATGCAGTTCTCAGTTTGTAAAGACATTAGTAGAAAATGGAGCTCAAAGGCGACATTAAATCTCGTCGCGTTGACTACGTGCTGTCTTGGCAGCTCCTGTTTGAGCAGACGCGGACATGGCAGAATAGAGATAGAGAGGCTGGGGGGGAGAGTAGTCGAGATCTTTGCATCGTAAGTGCCGAGTTATACGAGACGCGCGCGTACTTGCCGAGAATCCAGGCCTATGTTTTGCCCCGCTGGCAAGAGACTAATTTTATCGTCGCCCAGACGAGCCCGACTCGTCGAAGGAGAGAGAGAGAGAGAGATATTCGAAACGAGCCAGCCCAGATTTCTTGCTCTGCTTGGCTGACGTGACGCAGGATCTTACTACTGCCAGCAGTGAGAATACCGTTGGCGCGGCCTGCTCTCTACCGATATACCGCCCTCCCTCTTTTTTACCCTCATCTCGTTAGTAAGCTCGGCTAATTTGAGGTGACGTATAATTAGGTTCATGGTTTGCTTAAGGTCGTCGTGATTTTCATTCACCCGAAAGGAAAGTACGAAAAACAAAGTACACGCCGGATAGATTATGCAACGAGATTGCATTTTGAAACGTTCGCGAGTTTTTCTCAATCGTGATTTGCCTTTGTTTCAATATATAAACCATATTTTGTTATAATACTTTTGTTCTTTATATTACAAATAGCAAATATCTGCTAGTCATCCTCGAAAAATCATATTTTTTTAAGTTAACAGAAATTTTTTTTGCTTTATGGATACAAACTAAGAAGGAGACCGAACTTTTTCCTTTATTAGGTCTATACTACTATAACTAATTTTCCCTTGAAATTATTAACTGATAAAAAAAATACAGAGATAAAATCTACTTTCACCCCTTGAAAAAAACATTTAGCTTAGATTACCTCTATTCGGACCATCGACGATGTAAATAAGTCTTTTATTAAAAAATTGAAGAAATCGTTTAAATAAGCTTTGTCATAGAAGACACACAGCAACTAGTCCATGACCATAATACTTTTGCCCGAAGCTGTTAAAGACGTAGTAAGTGCAAGCAGCAAAGTGTCAGAGTGACGCGAACGCAGTGATATATACGCAGGGCGCAACTCGAAATACCGCAACAACTCTAACGACGTTCTACCGGGGTACACCGATGCAAATGGTCGTGCTAAAGTTGTACAATCGCCACTTTTACAATGATAAATTTAAGCGAGCTACGTACGATCGCGAATCACCGACTGCTACGCCGCGAAAACGTTTCTCCGCAACGTGGTCAAGGTCCCGTAATGATAAAATATTTAGCTGCCGAACGCACTGGATCAGATCCCCAGAATATAATTTTATAAAAAAGCAACGACTATTTTTACAATGGATGACGCTTTACTTAGATGACCAAAGTCATATTTCTTGTTATTTCTAGCATTTATCATTTTTTTCGTCGTAGTTATGTATGCAAATTATCTCGAATAATATTTAACGATTCATCAAGTCGTGTACGGGTTTAAAAAGCATTAAGTAAAAAAGTTATGACAAATATTTGTAAATAATTGATATGAGTTTACTCATGATTAAAAGTAGATGCATTATTTCGCAATGGTTCTTGTCTCATTAAAGAATAAACTGGACGTTTATATAACTTAATGATTAATTTTGTTTGATATCAAAATAGAACTTTTTCGATATAACGGGGAATTTTTATGTATGTGACTGATATGAAAAATTGATTTTCTATTTGAAAGTCAATACTAAACTGCAGTTAGACCATTATTGGTGTATTGAATGAACTTTAATTTTGGACTATTTATGTTAAATAAGAAATTAACTGGTATTTCGACATTACATTCTACGCAGTATAAGCGTAACGTTCAAAACAGATAAAGCCCTTTAATCACCGTTACCGCAGTAGTCCATCGAAAGTATAGAGCAAAAAACCGAATTTCATTGAGCGCTTTTTTCGTAAAATAGTCCTTGGATGCCTTGGTTGATTTAAGTTTCTCGAGAGCGATATAAAAATGATAACGCATATATCGCGCGATGTTTCGATATAGAGGCAAATGATAAAGTGGCAAGGGCGAGTCGTTGGGTCTGCGAGACAACAGTTTGGAGGGAGGGGGATGCGGAAAGCGAGATCTCTGGTATTAATCACAATCGCTCGGTGGCGTTTCGTATGCACTGAGCTTGCGCGTGCAAAAGCGCCCGACAGCTGGATTGCTCATAAAGTCGCCCCGGCAGACGCGCACGTGCGCGGCCTATAGCTCGCGCAAATCAAACGAAGATTCCACTCTCTTCTATCTCTATATCTCTCTCCCTCCCTCCCTCTCTCCCCCTCTCTCTTTCGACCAACGTGCTTTTCTCTCTGTTAGACTACTATTTCTACATACGTACCAGATTCTTTTTAACTAAACCTCCGGTAGTTACAGTTGTATTTCCAGTTACTGTTTATTTTTCTTACGCACAAATTAGTAACTAAAATTCTAGCTGGTTTAATGTTTCTTTCATTTGATTTTACGCCAAGAAAATTTTGTGATTATTTCGAAAAAACTATAAGTAGAATACATTATAGTTGTTTTTAATGTAATCATTTGTATATATTATGTTTATAATGACAAACGCTTAACTCAAGACTTACAGATAGCACAACCAGCATTCTGTTAATATAAACATTATGTTCATATTAACAGAATGCTGGTTGTGCTATCTGTAAGTCTTGAGTTCAACCTTAATACCCATTGATGATAAACACTTCAATTCAAGGTTAAAAAATTTAAACTCTATACGTAATATAAACAATGAATGAACAATAATTTAACAGTACAGTACTTTTGAGATGCAGTTTAATATTATTAAAAACAAATTCGGAGACAACTTTTACTTTTAAGATACAACAAAATTTAGTAACACATTAATGGATTTTATGTTAATAAAACTTGTTTTTACTAAAAATATAATAAATTACTAACTATATTCATGATACTCTGAAGAAAAAAATGTCTTTACAAAAGTTTAGTCAGATTAGATAATCCACTTTAAAGTTACGGAGTATAAAACTGAAGCTTTCTTCGACATGTGCAAGTTTAACAAATCGTTGAAGAGATAATATTCTTTTTATTAGTAAATATTTTAAATTAAAACGAAAAATTGTGTTATTAGTCGCTAACTGCTACTAGCTGGCGATACAAATACTCGTTATCTTAGGATAATGAAAATTTAATTAATTTCAAAAAGATTATTAAAGTCAATTTTTTTCATAATAAATATCAGAAATTTGAATAGATTTAGCTAAAGCATCATAATTTAAAGAGAAATTAGAAATTTTTGTCAAATATCCTCAAACTTTTTACATAGACGATAATTAAATAAATAGGATTGTTTACGATTTTAAACTTGCAAAAAATGTATACCCGTGTTAAATATGTACATAATAAATTATAAATTGTACGTAAATAAACTTTGAACTTGCAATTGATGTTTAGAATAAAAAATTAAAAACATTTTCAAAGTATTTTAAAACTAACGTAAAATTTACACAAAATATTTTTCATTGTTTTTTATTTTAATATTATTATTTATTGGAATTTTTACCTTGAAAACTGGTACTTGCTGCGAAAATACAAAATTTCTAAAACCATTTGTTAAAATAATTATTAATTTCTTTAACCTTTTTCTCTTCTCTGTAGGTTATAAAATACATCACTTATTTTATAAAAAGAAATCATGAAATCGCCCACGCTAAACATGTTTATTCTGGAAACCTTTAATCTTGCGTTATTGATTTTTTACATAACTTCATTTTTTAAACATATCACTATTAAATGAAACTTATTTTTATTCAAAGCATGTAAAAACTGTTACAATGTTATTTTATTAATAGTAAATATACACACGTTAGAAACTTGCGTCATTTGTTTTCAAATATACATACTCAATGAAGTAACCCTAAAATAATCAAAAAAGTGTAACTTTTGGTAATTTGAAGCAAACGTACAAAAACAACATCCATAATAACTCTCGACGTTGCGTGAAAATTCCTCGTGTCGAGTTTGTTCATTTTTTTTCGTGGTTACGCAGTGCGACGCAGAGAGAGAGAGAGAGAGAGAGCGGTATGCTGGGGGAGGAGGAGGATAAAGTTTACGCGATTTCCGTTATTTCCCCTCTGCCTAAAATGCCAATATTTCTCTTGGACTGAGTTTCCGTGACGCGAAGTAAGTCAACGCGAGAGAGAGAGAGAGAGAGAGAGAGAGAGAGAGAGAGAGAGCGGCGCCTTGGCGGGCGCACCATATCCTGCCTGTGCTCCTTTCCTCGCGAAATTCAATTCATTCTAATTAAACCGCTGTGAATAACGAGCAGTTCGTCAGGGGAGAGGAGGCTAAAGTAGCGAATGAGAGAGGTCCCCTACACAGAGAACGCTGGCTGGCGCGCCTCAGCTCCGCGGAAATTTCCCTAAGTCCCGCGTGCGCTAACACGAGGCGATGAGTAAGCTGCGCATCGAAGAATCGTTTTACTCTCTTTCACCGCGCTCTCCCCCGAGGGAGAGCTTTACCAAACTGATTTTCCGCAGTTGTGAATGCGGCACAAATCGCTCCAGCTCGCTCTCTCAGGTTAGGTTTATTGGCTCGATTGTTTCAAAGCTTAAATAAACGTTTTCTTCGCAAAAGCCCGGCTGGCCGCTTCCGCGCGCTCTGCTACCGGAACCGGTTCTACACTGATAGTCCCTTCTCTGCGTCTCTATATATTTATGTACATAAGGTATATATAAAATACATACATATATATAGAAATTGAGAAGTGGTAATAGTACTTGGGGTCCGCCGTCCGCGTACCGACGAAAACAGCGTAGGAAGGACGCGTTTAAGTCGAGATAGAGAGAGAGAGATAGAGAGAGAGAGAGAGAGAGAGAGAGAGAGAGAGAGAGAGGAGAGAGAGCGATCGATAGCGCGGAGTAGGCGAATTGTTATGATAAGAGAAGGTGCGCACAGCCGGTCGCCGCCGCAGACGCGCGCCGCCGTATAATGGATCATAGTCCCGAAGATTTTGTTTTGCTTGAAACTCCAGTCTCCCGCACCGACCACCCAAGTGTACATACTCGGCTCTTCTCGTCCTCCTTTCCCCCTCGCCCTTCCTATTCCTATTCCTCTTCTTCGTCCTTCTCCTTCTTCGATTCTCTCTCTTACTCTCTCTACGTGCAACACTAGCTCGCGGTCTATTGCATGCGTTCCCCCTCTAATACTTATCGATTCTGTCTGAGCTTGCGTTGTACGACTGGGAGTTTGAATAGCGACGTGTGCTCTCGAGAGGAGCGCACACCGACGTTTGGCCAGCGTACACAATGCTAATCGCTCCTCTAAAAATGAAAAAAAGATATATAAGATGGATGACGACGCGAAATTCGTTGGTTATAGCTGCAAATGTTTTGATATCAAAATATCAGTGAAAAAATCAGGGAAAAACAAGGACGACGAGACCTTGAGGCACATTAGGAACGTCTTCTTTATAAATGAGCTTTTATTTATGTATGTTTATATATATATATATATATATATATATCTTACTGTCAGTGATTTCATTTGCTTCTAACACAATTAATCAACCAATAAAATATCCTAAAATTTCGAAAATTCACGAGACGTAGGAATTGTAATCGTTGCAACCAAGTGAAAAATTTTTAGCTTCCGCCCAAGACGTGCGTACACGAATAAACGTAAAACGACTTTGATTCGTGATTTATTTGCTGTGCATTATGTTGCATAAAATAATCCGAGAGTCATCTTCGTTTCGAGATTAAGAGAAGAACAAGGCGAAGCGACGGGGGAAAAAATAAGAAAGTAAAAATCAAATAGAAACAAAATTGCCAAGCTGCAGAGGACGCGTAGAGCGCTAGTCACATCGAGAAGAAAAGAATAGAGCGCGTATAAATAGAGGAATGTGTGTGTGTGTATTGGGAAGGGAGAGTGCCAGAGCTTGAGGAAAACAGGGGTAGGAGCGAGGGGTTGTCGGAAAAGCGGGTCTAGTCGGCGCCAGTTAGCTTCGGAGCTAGAGGCAGGCCAGGTCGGGGGATGGGGGGCGAAGATGCAGACGGAAGGACGCCGTGAGTCGTAACATTGGCGCCAGATATCTCTCTTCCGACCCTCTCTTGCACACACAGAGACACTATACTGCTCGGCAGCAGCCATCCAGACGACTCTGCTCTGTGCTACTGTCACCCCTACGTATACGTGTGTATATACGTATGTATAAACAGTGTACATGCTCTGCGCGCTGGCGTTTCTCGCGGGCGACCCTTCTCTAAGTGGCCGAATAATGCGGAATCCAGCCAGGCCTCGCGCTCAAGAGGCACTGCACCCTCCCCCCCCCCCAGTGTACGTGCGGGGGCTAGTGGCAATGCGCGAATCAGCGCCTGTGCGCTCTCTTTGCTTCTTGATGCTGGAGCCATCGTCGCCGACGCCCGGCTAAACGGTCGCAATAAATTTCGCCTCCCATATCCCCAGCCACCCCGTTACCCTCTCTCTCTCACTCACCCATTCCTGCAAGTCATTCTTTTTCTCTCTCTCTCTCCCGCGCTGTATTCTCAAAACTGCATTTGCTGCGCTGCGTATAGCCGAGAGAGGGCGATAAAGCTCACCGTGTTCCCGTTTTACTCGCCACTTTGCCGAAGCCAAAGCTTATAATATCAAACGAGCGCATTGCCGCGCGAGCAATCAATATAATTAATCGGACGAAGTAGGTCGAGCGACGCAACATATTCTCTACCCCCCCTTGCCTTCTTCCAACAACAATGGATAAATAGATAGGTCGACAGCAACTTCAAGTTGAGACTGAGAAAGATGATCCCCTCGATTCTTGCGTGGCGCTCGAGACAGCACATGCATTGAGCATTAATGAATGATCGTTGAATCAGCAAGAGAGTATTTCAATTGAATGTATGTACACCCGGAAAATATATGCATATTGTAAACAGCGACCGTCGGGTAAATATCAAAATGTTTACTTATTTGATTAAACATGCGTGTGTGCGTGGACGTGTGTGTACCAAACTATTTGTCGAAATTTCGCAAAATATTTTTGTTGTGCTAGGCCACTAAATTAAAACTAGAAAATTAAAAAAAATACGATTCAATCAACTTACTCATTAGAATGTTCTTTTTTCAATTTTCTTATTTTCAGGTCAACCGCGTTAAATGTAATTAATGAAAATTTAATCTACTAATTGAATTTTAATAATACAGTTTGAAAATGTAATTTAAGCGTTCGATAGCTTGCAAGCCAAATTCCTCAATTATTGTAGCCAATCTTGTAATGCCCGTAAAACTCGACAAAATAATCCCGCGGAAAATGTGATAAATTAGACAGTTTACCCATTGACGTATTGAAACATTAAAGGCCGAAGAAATGGGTAATCAATGTTTTCCTTCGTCTTGCGGTGTATATAGATAGACATACACTATATACATAATGAGCAAGCGAAACAAGCGCATCAGTGTTTTCTTCGCTTTATTGAATTTCCTCCAATTACCCGAGACTTCCGCGAGATCGTCGAGCGGACGTGGATTGTTAAAGAATGCATAAATTCGCGAGAGAGAAAGAAAGCTCTCTCTCTCTCTCCTTTGCTCAAAGTCTTCCTTACGACTCTCGCGTAAGACAAAGACTTGAAATATTTGAATTATGAACATGCCCAACTGAATTATAAAGCCAGAGACGCACTTCCTCGTACTATCCTCTCTCTCCTGCTCACCCCCTGGCTCCTTTCTACCTACCATCTCGTAGCTCCTTGCGGGCTTTCTTATCGACTCCCCTGCTCTAATGCGAAGTCGATTGTTTGCTGTGAAACATTGTACAAACGTGCCTCGGAGTGTATCGTCGCTCTCTCCCAACTCCTCGCGTTCACCTTTTTTATTTTTTATTTACCCCCCCCCTCTCTCTCTCTCTCTCTCTCTCTCTCTCTCTCTGCCCCTTTCTCCCACCTAACCCTTCCTTTTCCCTTGCTCTTTTAGTCCTTCTTTTTTTCTCTCCTCTCTTTTCCGACTCCATCTTGTTATCCTATACATGTATAGACACACTGGCTGGTTGAGCTAGTGCCTCCGAGACTTCTGCCTTATTCCTACTGGCGCTGGAAATTTACAACCAAACGCCCATTGCTAGATTTATCTTCCCTTCGTTTTCTTGTATATACATATATATTTTTGGGGGAAGGCAAAGACGCGCGCGAGCGCGAACCCTCGTCCGGAGATATGGCCCGCGAAGAGGAATAATGAATATTGGCTCGCTGCTAGAACGCCCAGAGCCTCTATACACTATCTCTTTCACGCCAATGCGATCCTACTATACCCTGCCCAACAGAAGCTGCATGTTTTTTTATTTATAAGTCGCTACGTATGTTTTCCTTCCTACCGGTCTCATCTTTAGGTTTCTTCTTGCACCTTTATCAATAACAATTCGTGAAAAGCAAGGCTTGAGCAACAAAGAGCTGCATTTCAATGATATGTTTAATAAATAACATTTTAAAAACATTAAAAAATCTGGAATATAAAATGCCAAAAATTATGCCAATTAGTTTGCTTAAGGGGTTATATCCACCTTGTTGCCTCAAAAACAAGGTGTTTATAATTATTTTTTTTAAAGGACATTCGAGATGAGAGGTGTATAAATGATACATCA
>JAPYYQ010003321.1:0-13406 GCA_030522585.1 Anagyrus pseudococci | reverse complement strand
ACGAGTGCAGTACGATTGTTGACAGAAATTGGTCAGTACTGCACTCGTTCTTTAATTTTTTTTGTTTTTTGTTTTTTTTTCTTCTAAAGCTCCGTTTTTTTACCGTGGGTGCCGTGACCCATACATATCCCCTGGGGTTTATTTTATCTAAAATGCTTCAAAAACATCTCCAATTGATATTCTATAACCAGTTCTCACATTATCTTTTAAAATGTATAATTATTTATTGTTCCTTAAACTGTGTAAATTTTAAATGTTCCCCTTTTGAGACACCATTCCCAATCTTATTTGATTTAACACGTTCCGTTATCGGGTCTGTTAAAAACTCTTCATTCCTCTATTGGGCCATTGTAGCTGTTTAGAAAATTATATTTTTTATTTTTTAAAATTATCTATGCGAGTTAATTTTTATGTCATTAAGTAATAAAAGAGTTTAGCTAACTGATTAAAAGACCAAACCATTAAAAATATCGATTTATCTTTTTAAATAGACGGATATTTGACGTAAGTTTGCGTATCCATTCCCCTATTGGGTATTTTACCTTATATTATTTAATACGTAAATTGCAGTTGAACTTTATGCGCGTTCCGATTCACGTATGCTGCACGTATATTACGTCTCGCTTTTCTTCTACGTGTTGGAGTCGACGGCTCCAAAAACACCCGCCTAGACCAACTCTGACCTTTACTTTCTCTACTTTCTTTTCGTCCGGCAACTTACCGACGCAGCACCTGAGACACTAATAGGGGAAGTTTGGGCATAAAGGACATCTTAAGGGAAAATTAATAAAAAATGTACATACCCTTGATAAATATAATCAATTAAATTTTTTTCTTAAAGTATAACCTCAAAACTAACAAATAGGTACCGCAAAAACAACGAATGATAAAAATTGTCTAATAGAGCTTTTATTATAATATTTATATTTCTAAACATAATAATAAACCTTTAAAACCAAGAAATTAATAAACAAATTAATTTTTACTAAAAATATAAGCAATAACAAATAACAAAAAAATATTTTTTTCATAATTTAATTTTTTAGCACAAACTTTGAGTAACATTTTTGATCATAATAATAAACGTTTAGAAACAAAAACTTGATAAGCAAATTAATTTTTGCCAAAAAATGTAAATAATAAAAAAAATAAACATTATTTTTCGTAATTCACAGGGTGTCCGTTTTGCCTGGGCCGTCTTGCCCGGTATATATAAACTACTTATTAGAACGAAGTTCTTTATGGCGGGCGATGGGGGGTATTTGTTTGGGAAACCGACAGATTTTGATGGCGTGCTCATTTAGATTTTCACGTGCATTTTATAAATTTATTAGTTGTATGTCATTTTCCTGGTTTTGGAGGGCATTAAATTCGAATTTCATTAGAAAATTGTAATAAGTGGTTAATAAAATTGTTATAAACAATGTTTACATAAATAAATTTCTAAACGAACAACAAAAAGAAAAACAAAATGAAAATATAAATTGAAAAAAATAAAAAAAACAAAACAAAACCCCGGGGGATATGTATGGGTCACGGCACCCACGGTAAGAACGAAGTTCATTAAACTATATGTGTGTTTAACACAATTTATCAAGGAACAAGAAGATACCAGACCTATGGAAAGAACGAAGCTTTAGAAGAAAAAAAAACAAAAAACCGAAAAAAATAATTTTTTTATTTTTTTCAATTTATACTTTTTTTTAATAAAACTTATAAACAAATATATTAGAACAACTCAAAATCGGTTTTTATTATTAATATAGCTTCAAACACAATAGCCTGATACTATTTTTTAATCAATATAATAGCCCGTATTGTAATTATATAAACATTCTTACCTTCATGAAATCGTAACTTTTTGATTAAAAATTAATTTTTTTATTTTTAAACGATGCTATCGCTTCGAGTAGCACGCACATACTGAAATTTAGATGTTACTAGGACACACAATATAAATGAATTTTTTTGGAATTTTCCGTTCAGCTATATTCAAAATAATAGAGGGTGGGGCCCGTTTGCCCGACCTTCCCCTATTTATTAGTACAAATAATATATATGTTCCAGAAGAGAGCTAAAACGAGCGGAATCTTGTTACATGCCCCTCTCCCAGACGCTAGTAGCCGATCGGCGTGCTAGCTCGACTTCACTCTCTCTTTAGTAAAGAAATTATGAGCAAATCAAGCAAATCAGAATAGAGAATGAAAGAAATTTAAAAGAGAAGGGCATCTACAAGAAAACTCTGACTTAGCATGTTCGGGAAGCATCATTTATTACAAAACCAGTAAAAAGAACTACACCCAATTTAAATTTGGGGCAAAACTTCATAAATTTGGACTTGTGTTAATTTTTTTGTTTTACTTTATTTTGATTATTATATTCTTTTGTTTTTGTTTTACTTCGAATTTTATTTTGTTGTACTTGTTGTTTCTTATTCTTTTTGAATTGTTTTACTTCTTTTTATTTTTTTTTATTTTCCAACCTAGAAGTTTTACTTCTGCAGCCCGTCCCGTGACGGGTTTTTTTCTTAAATCTTACTCGTCAATTTTTCTGTTTTAATTCTTTTTCCTTTCCTTATCTATACTTCTGTTTTTATTTTATTATAGTTTTCTTATTTGTTTTCATTATTCATTGAATGTTATAGCCAAGTACCTTTAAAACGATGTATGTTTTGCTTATTTGCGTCAAAAATGAATTTTTGAGCATAATTTTTAATAACAATTAAATAAATAAATTTTTATAATTTCTCCTTTGCATTAAGTCATTGTATTTTAAAGCACGCGATAATACCTTGAAAACGATATATTACTCGCTTATGTGCATCAAAAACATATTTTTTAATTTAATTGTTAACAACAATTCCTTAAATAAATTTTGTTAATTTTTACTTGCATTAAATAAATTTAGAAACACGTGGTTATACTTTTAAAACGGTATACTACTCGCATATGTGGGTTAAAAACGTTTTTTCTAATTTAATTGTTAATAACAATTCCTTAAATAAATTTTGTTATTTTTTACTTGTATTAAATTCTTAAATTTAGAAGCACGTGGTTATACCTCTAAAAGGATATATTACTCGCATATGTTGGTTGAAAATGCATTCTATAATTTAATTATTAATAACAATTAAATAAAAAATTTTTGATAATTTACAGTTTGCATTAAGTTATTAAATTTAAAAGCACGCGATCATACCTCTAAAACGATATATGACTCGCTTATAAGCGTTAAAAATGTGTTTTCATACTTAATTGTCAACCCTTTCCATCCCAGGGGGCTGATTAAGTAACTTTATCAGCGTCATATGCTTTATACAGTGATACACCAGCGGAAAATCATATGAGAAGAAAGAGTGGGGGTCCCATTTGATTAGTGTAAGCGACTAACTATTCGAAAAATATTAGTCAACGGGTGAACTTAACCTAGTATTCAATACTGCTCCGTTCGAACCACTGTTTTAGAAATTCTAAAATCTGCAGCGGAAAGAAATACAATTAATTCATTAAAAATTTTCAAACTTCGTATACTATGTACAATTTTATTAAACATGTAAATAAAAGACGCATTGTAAAATCGTTTAATTTATTATGAAAGAATAAACCTTTATTATAAATATTTGTATCTTCATAAGTTTCTAGTTAACATTATAGACAAGGACACTTATTTTTTTCTCTACATTTGTAGTTAAGCATCACAATCTTTTACAACTATTGCAAACAACATGTCAAAGTTAAGCTTGCGTATTAAGACATGTGTATTTTCTTAATTATTTAATTACAATATTGTTACAAAATTATTACAATAAATGTGTGATCACAGATTTAAGATATTAAAAATAATAAAATTAATGTCAATAATATTGCTTTTTTAATTTTATTCAAAGAATAGAACATTAAGAATGGAGTTTACAGATAAAAGGAAGTAGGCTCATCGAAGGCTAATTATAATACAAATTAATTATTTCTGCTCTTTCAGCAATACCTTGCTCGTATTCTAAATTCATGTTGAAATTCGCGTCGTCATCATCATTTGGGATTACTATCTGCGGAATTTCATCAATCATTCTGAAGAACAAAAATAAATCATTATAATAAATAAAAGCTGTATTGCTCCCAAAAGGGAGGCAGAAAAAGCTTAAATAAAAAAAAAATAATAAATAAAATTTTGATCATAAATATTTAACTTTTTTATAACTTAAGTTTATTACACAATACCAACTCACCCATTTAACTTTCTGAAGTTGTGCAGTATAGCACAAGCATAAACAATCTTTGCGACCTTCTCTGGAGCGTAGTGTAATTTTCGAGCGCGATTAACTGCGAACCAGACGTGTGTAAGTATTCCGAAGCATTGCTCGATTTTACATCGCGTTGATACATGATCTCTGGTATATTCATATTCAGGAGATCCTTCATCGGCATCAACAATCGGCGTTAAAATAATTGGCGATGGAGAGTATCCGTTATCCCCTGAGAAAAAATATGTAACAAATACTTAATTTTTTTTTTTCAATAATAATTTTAGTTGTTTAGATTCTTACCTAGTAAATAATACCGCCCTTCATTTTCTGTTATTTCCACGTTGTTACGTAATGACAGCATTTTGGCTTTAGCATCACTGTGCTGCCAAATGAATTGATCGGTATTACTACCGGGACAAACTCTAACGTTCGAAATTATGTAGTTAGCATCTGCTATCTAAAATGAGAGAATGAGGATTTCATCTTATACATAATCTTATTTGATCAATGAAAAAATAAACATTTTGACAATTACAACATAATATATTGATTGTACTCACGACTTGTACATTCATAGCAGTTCCAGCCTGATAATTATAAAATGCCTCCTCATACTCAGTAGGACGCCAAAAAGACACTTTAAAGCAGTCGATTAGTCCAATGATCCCTGGAATGCGATTGTGCCTCTGAAAACTATAATTTAAAAAAAATGAAATGGTTTTTAATAATTACATTAACGTTGTATTATATATTTCGTATAAGAAACTAATTACTCTGCTGATATACGTCGTCTTTCTTCTGGAGTATTTGGGAAGACAATCAGTCGATTAGCAAGCATAAGTATTGCATTTAAAACTCTGTCTACACATCTACTGACTGATGCTTGACTCATCGGGTGAAGAAAGTCGTGATACACTCCTTTTTGAAAGGATCCTTCGCCCAATAATTTTAAAACAGACAAAACTTGCAGGTGACTTGGTATTCTCGAAATCCTTTCTGGCTCAAGATATACATTAAGCAAATCTATAAGTTGTACTGCTAATTGAGGTGTCAATCTACAATTAAGAATAATTTAAATAGATATTTCATTGAATTGTTAGATTAGAACTTAAAATTAATGTACTCTCAAAAATTATAAAACAAAAAAAATAAAATAAGATTGTCGATATCTTTTGAAATTCATAGGTACCTGTAATGCTTTCTAAAATAGTCCGGTGGTAGTAAAAATGGATTTGATTGATCTCTTAAAAAATTTTTATATAATTTCAGCTGACGCACAGCATCCCTTCTTCTCTGTTCTTCTTCTTCAAAATTAGCCAAAGCAAGTAGTGGGCCGACTCCCATGATTATACACAATATAATTTAAAAGCCTATTTTTGATGAGCTAAAATTATATTCATGCATCAAATTCAAAATTTCAAATGTAAATTAAACCTTTTTTGAAAGTAAAATAAAAAGTTTATATATAAAAGATATAACTGTTAAAAAAATTGATGATCTTCTTTGTATTAATTAAATTAATTAGATTTTACAATTAATTATGTAATATTATATGAAAATATTGTCATTAAAAAATTCTACTATTTTAAATAATAAAACAAAGTATAAAATATTTTAACAAATACAATATTTAATTGGTAGAAGATACAGTCTTTACGTACCATGCAGGACAGCTTGGTTCACAAATCTTTAAAAAGGGTCAAACAGTAATTGGCAAGAAAAATAATGAGAGTAACACAGAAAGCCTTGGTTATAGTACAGAAAGTTGAAGAGACACGAAGCAGCTGTATGGCATGGTACGTAAAGGTTGTGTTTTCTAATACTTAAATCATGCCATTGTTGAAAAATTTTAAATTACATAAAAAGCCAGGTGATGAGAAAAAACGAGAGAAAGAAGAAGCTGTAAAACACACAAATATGTACTGCTTCTGCTTTGATCGTATGTATCCTATAGCTGGCTGACATTGAAAACTTACTAATCACTGCACTGTCTCAATATGTCTTCTGAATTCACGATTACCACCACCTTCTTCTATTTGAAAACTTTATGCTACTGTTGCTTCTCTTGAGGCTTCTGGTGCTCCTGATGCTGTTGGTGCTGCTGGAACTAAAGGAATATTGACAAATATTTACAAGTGAAATACCTCTCATCTATACAATAAAAAAGTTTGTCAATCATCAATTATACCAAAATAGTTGACTTTGCCTTATCTATAAATTTCCTGACTTACAGCCAACTTCTTTTGGAGGTTAGTTTCAAGAGCCACTTCCTCCGCTTGCTACTTCTCTCTTTATTGCAAATAGCCAAATAATGTTTTATCATATAATCCAACTACTGCTGTTGTTGAAATTGCTGTAATCTTTAACAATATTCCTCTTTTTTTACTCAGTATCTCCTTTGATATTGAGGACAAATTTTTTTTGTGTAGCAGAACTCTACCTGCTCCAGCACTAAAAGTCCAACGCCGAACACTGCTGACATTGACAATTTCAAAAATATAAAAACAATGCCATTCAACAATTATTTGTATTTATATTTGTAGTACTCTTAAGAACATAAATAATAGCATAAGCAAAAGCATAAGCAAGTGCATAAGTACCTAGTAAAGAAGTTGACTATTACTTCTCAATTATTTTTTAGCGATATTACATTTTCTCGGGCTCGTTGCCTACGTGGAGCCTCACTCCTTCTGCGTACTCGTTTACTTTATTTTGGAGAAGTTCAATTTGCGTCGTATCCGGACTTTGGAAGTAAAACTGCTGCTGTCGTGAACGCTGAAGACAGCTACAATACTGAGGGATGCCTTTGTTAGCAACTCTAAGTGTGCTTACAAAAAACTCAACAGGACTTTGTGTTCCTCTGAGAAAGTCGATTTAAACTTTCCTACCAAGGACTAAGTTTTTTCGGTCAGCATCAGTAAGTAAAAGAACGTGCTCCAAAATGGCGCCACAAACATCAGCCGCGCTCCGGCGCTGTCGCGCACCAATGTTCTCATGAGTGAGTAAGCAGCGCTGCCTGAAACGGAGTTTTCATGAAAACTGGCATTGACGCGGAATGTAGACGAGTAACGGCGTGACGACTCCGATTTCTGTGGGGCAGTTGATTTTCAGTTTTAACTGTTTCCGACCGAAAGAATTTCGTCCTTGGTAAAAAAACTAAAACTAACTTTTAGAGAGGAACACAGTGCCGATGAGTTTTTTGTTAGCGAACTTGAAATCGCTAAGAAAGGAATCTTTTAGGATACAGCTGCCTCCAGTCAGCGTCAACGGCAGCAGCAGTTTTACGTCCGGAGTCCACGACACGCTGCCATTTTGAAAAATCCAAATAATATAAAAGAGTACGCTGAAGGGGTGCGGCTCCGAGTATACAAAAAGCCCGAGAAAGCGGAGTGTTGCTGTAACAAAAATTAAAAAGATAAATTCAGAAGTGCTAATCAACTTCATTACAAGGTACTTATGCACTTGCTTATGACATTCTTTATATTCTTAAGAACACTAACAAATGTAAATACAAATGACTGTTGAATGGCATTGTATATTTTTCAAATTGTCATTGTCAGCAGAGGACTGTTGGTGCTAGAGCAGCTAGTGTGCTACAACACAAACAAAATTTTGTTTTCAATATCAAAGGATACGCTGAGTAAAGTGAGAGGAGCATCTTCAACGACTACAACAATTCCAATAGTAGCAGCAATAGTTGGACCATCCGATTAAACCTAATTTGGCTATTTCCAGTAGAGACATGAGTAGCAAGTAGAGTAGGTGGTGCTCGGAACTAACCTGCAAAAGAAGTTGGCTGTAAGGCAAGTGACACAGAGATATGGCAAAGTCAACTCCTTGTGTATGATTAATGATTGACAAACTTTTATTGTGTGGATCACAGGTATTTCACGTATTGACAAATATTTATAAATATTTGTCAATAATTCTAAGGATTATAGTCCTTCAACAGCAGCACCAACAACAGCATCAGGAGCACCAGAAGCCTCGAGAGAAGCAGCAGCATCAAGTTTCCAAGTGGAAGAAGGTGGTGCTAATTGAGAATCCAATAGAAGACTTGTTGAGACAGTGCAATGATTAGTAAGTTTTCAATGTGTGAGCCAGCTAGTGTACAAGATACATGAGATCAAAGCATCAGCAGCAGCAGTACGTATTTGTGTATTTGACAGCTTCTTCTTTCTCGCTTTTTGTCTCATCCCCTGGCTTTTTATTTAATTTTTAATTTTTCAACAATGGCAAGATGTAAGTGGTAGAAAATACAGCCTTTACGTACCATGCCAAACAGCTGGTTCATGCCTCTTTAACTTTCTGTGCCATAACGAAGGCTTTCTGCATCTATCTCACTTTCTTTCTGGCTAATTACTTTTTGATCCTTTTTGAAGATTTGTGAACCACCTGCCCTGCATGATATGTAAGGAATGTATCTTGTATTTGTTAATATTTTTTTGGCTTTGTTTTATTATTTAGAATGGTGAAATTTTTTAATGACAATGTTTTCATAAAATATTTTATAATTTAATTTAAAAATTCAATTAACTTGATTAATACACAAAAAAGTTCATAATTCTTTTAACAATGATATATTTTATATAACCTTTATTTTTATTTTATTTTCAAAAATGTTAAATTTGCATTTGAAATTTAGAATTTAATGTATGAATATTCGTTAAAGACCTTTTTTTTAAGATGTGAAGATATTCTAGGCTGCGTTATAATTTCAAAAATACATTCTATTCACAGAACTTCCTGAGACGTATTTCAAGTTGATGTTATTAACTTGTGTATCAAAGCACCTTATTAAGTATGGATAATCTTGCAAGAAAAAGGTGCATTACTTTATTAAATAAAATTGAAATTATTTTATATTTTTAAATCTAATTTGAAATGCTTTTAGAAAAAGGTCTACTCAAGATCAATTAAATATGATGCTAGAGTACATGGAAAAGCATAAATTGTTTGCCCGAAAACAAATTCCCAAGTTAGGCGTAAGAGGCCATGAAAAATATAGGAAGATGTGGAAAACATTGGCAATGATTTTAAATGAATACGGACCAGTAAAAAAACCGATGCTGAGTGGGAAAAAGTAAATATTTATTTATTTTAACGCATTAAAAAGAAAGTTTAATATGAAATAACAACTATTCAATTGGTTTTAGTCATGGAAAAATATTCGATTAGCAGTAAAAAGAAAAAAGCTGCATATTTTTCCGATTATCATCGAACAGGAAATCGTCCTCTACGCGCCAGTCCTTTAAATAATTTTGAAGACCGTGTTTCCACTATTTTTGGACGATTTGGGAGTGGCCTACCTGTGATACCAGAACTCGGAATTAAGCGTGTAATCTTCACAAGCATAAAGTAAATAACAGATGTATTGATTAAAAAAAAAATTAATAGTGACATCATTTTTATCGTTAACTTAATTTCAAAAGTAAAACGGAAATGCGTACAAGGCATGTTTAAGAGGGAAAAGCAGGCTTGCCATCGTTCGTTGGCAAGCCTGCTTTTCCCAGCGTCTAGCGTCGTTCGTTGAATTTCCGCGAAAAAACAATCGTAGCCGCCACAAACTCGTTAATACCCGTCTCTCTTTGTTAATCCGCCATTCTTGCTCTAGCAATCATCGGCAAAGGACGTTCCACCATTTGGAAAGAAGTAACAACTTGACCTCGAGTACGTCGTTGTGTGTCGATCATTCGTTTGACAAGTGTCATCTCAGTAAAGAAGCAAGAAAAATGGCTCTTTCGTAAGTATAAGAATGCGGTAAATCTCTTGTTTTTTTAAAATTGTCCTGGCGAATTTATTTTTTTCTATCGCAAACTTTTACCTACAGCCATCTGTAGCATGTTCTATTTTGTTATCTTTTTAAACAAAGTAATCTCTCGATCACGCAAATTTTTTCCTACTTGTCTTCATTACACCATTGCAAATGATAGAACGGTATTTCAAATCAATTTATTTTTTGACTAACCTATTTTTTATTTCTTTGTTCAAGAATTTCAAGCACGTGCGGCCCCAACCTTTTTTCTTTATGTTTAATGATTAAAAAAAGTTATAATTTTATAATTTTTCATTTTTATTTAATATTCAATTGCCAAAATGTACAAGAATTGTTTATTTTTTAGCTTAGAAAAACAAAAACGCGATCGCCCAAACAATGATCAATTTGAAAGCCTAGTAATGTTCATCGAAGAGAACCCAACTATGGTGTCAGGTACGATGACCCCAATGACAGCTCCTTTGTGGGAACAGCTAACTAACATATTGAATGATGTTCCTAATGGTATTTTTAGAGACACCAAGACTTGGATACAAGTAAGCATATAAATATTAATTTTTGGACTACTTTGTATGAATAAATTTCATTATTTTTGTAAAAATATTTTGTACCTACAATACAAATGGCTAAAATATGTTCTTATTTTTCAGTGCTGGAAAGGACTAGTTACACGCGTTGAGCAAAGAGTTGTTTTGATGAAAAATGATGAAAATGCAGCTCTCAGTCCATTGTACATGCGAGTTGCTAAAATACTTCAAGGACATGCTAGTCCTGGTAATTTCAACGAGCGAAAAGCACCTACACCAATTGCAGCAATTCCTTCGACGTCAAGTTTGCCAAGTTCTGTAGGAATGTCTTCTACGTCTGTAGGAATGTCTTCTACGGAAGTTCAGAAATTTCATGAAATGCCTATGAGTCCTGCGGCTGGACCAGTAAAAAGATGTCTGCCAGCTACGCAGAAACAAATTCCACAAAAATATTTTAAATCAGCTAATCTCTTTGACTTAATTGATAATAAGCATAATAAAACCGCAAGCAAGGTAGTAGATTTGACAGATGATAGCGATAATCCTACACCAACTAAAGGTAACTTGTTTAACAATTTCTTACTTTACAACAACTCTTTCCTATTATTCATTGTAATAATTAAATTGTTACCTTTTTTTATTAGGTTTTCGCAAAAACAACCGAACCAAAACGTCAACAATGGATGACATGCTAGAAGTTACTCGAAACCAGAATCGTATCCTTCAAAATATGATTAATGACCTAATTGAATGCTTCAACAATCTGTCGGAAACTGTTTTAAGAGGTTTTGATTCCGTAACAAATGCCATACGAGGAAATGATAAAGAAATAAAAAATGAGAAGCCAGATGAAGACAGCATTTTTGATGCTGAAACCCAAACATTCAAGGTTGATGAAAACGATGAAAATAAGGAAGATCTATCAGATGAAAATGAAGAGTATTTTCAGGAACTCTTCCGTCAAGATGCAGGCCTATAAACCTATTTTCTATTGTTTTATTATATTTAAAATTTAAATTTTGTTCTTTTTTTAGATTAAAAAATGGGATGTTTACTCTTTTTTATAAAATACCATTTTCGCTATTTTCATAATAAGTAAAAATGTATTAATAATGAGATAACCATTTGTATTCAATAATATACGCATTTAGTAATGTATTTTTGTAATTTCGAATTATTAATCAAAATAAAAACTTTCATTACATAATATTACCTATTATCTAATAATGTATTTCCTTTTTTATACTTAAAACTTTTCATATTATTTCTTTTATTTGAAATACATTTTCTATTTTTTTAATATTCATCTTCTTTTATGATATAATTTTTTTAATCAATTGAGTTTTTTTAAATTTCTCATTTTTTTTTATATTGTTTCGAAACATTGTCTTGGAAATAGAAAAAACACCAAACAAATAATACTGCGCACTTTGAAGTACAATTTAATTTACAATTGTATATCTTCAGCGGCAAGTTGAGCCCGCTGAAGATACACTCCTTTATTAGCGCTTATCAATTTATACAAGAAATTTTCTCAGAAAAGCAGCTCGAAAGATACTATCTTTTCAAAAAACATTCGCTCGCGCATGCGCTGTGTAGTATTTTTGAGCGATTTATGTAGGTCTATAACGCTCATACAGTTAGTGAATCAAGCCCCAGTGTTACTCTCATGGCACAAAACATTAGAAATTACGTAAAAATTATTCCAATCAATATTCTTTTACGTACGATGGCTTAAATAAAAGATTATAGCGTCTACATATAGGATTCATACGGATACTAGATTAAGTATTCTCTCTCTTTTTCAAAAAAAGCTAAAAAAAGTAATAAAATTGGCGAATTTGGATTCATGAAAAAATTTAAATATTTATTCAGCTCATAAGATGAGAAAAAAGCTTGAAAATAAAAATCCAGAAAATGTATCGTTGTTTAAGCCTTATGTTTATGAAATTAATATTGATTTAATAATTATTTTTATTTTATTTATTCAAAAAATATCTTCTTTCAGGCCCAATTTACATAAGAGTAATATACTATTTTTACTATTTCTGACAAGGAAAATCTATTTTCTACTATTGTTCATTCTTAGTTACGATATTCTAAGTATATTACTAGAGAAAAAAAAATTTATTAACAAATTCGTAATTTGGGCCAGAAATTAAATTAATAATTTTTATAATTTTTGTTCGCATTAAGACATTGAATGTAGAAGCACGAGTTAATACCTTTGAAACAATATATTAGTCGCTTACGTGCGTTTTAAAAAATATTTTTAAAGCTAAATAATAAATACTTTGTTTAATGAAAATGATAAATTATTATGTTGTATAATTAAGGTAGCTCTCCACCAATATATAGGTATATGTTAGAAATCACTGTTACAAAATAACTATCACATCTTCTCTCCACATATTAAAAAGTCAGATTGTCCGGCGTCCGCCGTCCGCAGTGACGTCACACTTTTTTTACTTGTTATTAACCTATTTTTGCAATATAATATTATAAACATATATTCTCCTGGCGAGGTCTATGTTGTCCCGGGTTCACCAGGTAGTGCCTCTTAGTGACGAGGTGCACCAGGTCGCCGATAATGGTGTCCAGGTCGACCGCTACAGGAATTTTTTGGTGACAATTCACCAGGTCGTAGTACCGAGTATCCTGGTGCACCAGGGCACCGATGATGGTGTCCAGGTCGGTCGCTACAGAAACTTTACGGTGGCGATTAACCAGGTGCTACTCATGAGTGTCCTGGTGCACCAGGTCGCCGATGATGGTGTCCAGGTCGGCCGCTACAGGAATTTTTTGGTGAGAATTCACCAGGTCGTTGCACCGAGTATTCTGGTGCACCAGGTCACCGATG